>WWET01004254.1:31416-54824 GCA_011038615.1 Limnodynastes dumerilii
GTTGTCCATTTTATACCATTCTTCATTGCAGATTTGATCCATGTTGTTCAGGTTGTTTGAACTGTAATTTTCAAATACAATCACAACATTAAGGTATAACATGTTAATTTGGTCATTCTAACATTTTCTAACTCAACGCAAGTGCTTTGATATGGTTTTGTTTTTTCCTATAGTAATTGTAGCAGGCCATTTCCCATACAGACCTGTTATATAATTATCTGGTGCATGTTCACTCAGTAATTAACCAAGAAACTCTGTAGCTCCTCCAATATTAAATTTCACCCCCTTTCTCTCTATATTTCTCTGTGGATTCCATTACATGCCTTCTTCTTGCTCTTACACTGGGTTTTGAAGGACAGGCTTGTTTAAGCAATATTTGGTTGGTATCAACCAGCCTCCATTTCCATGTATCTTATCCGTGAAAGGTGACCTTTTTTAATGATTCACAACTAAAAGTCAAGTGTTAGATCAGTATCTTTAATCTCTGTAAATGCAGAGCGTACATAAAACAAGGGTTAAATACTTATGTAAGTGGCATTTGTACATTTTAATTAATACAAATCTGCAAGCAAATAATGAGTTATGATAATTCTCGATAGGATTGCAATATCAGTACTTCTTAGAACAATTTAAGTTTAATTTTAATAAAATGACAGTTGACTTTCTAGGGAGTTGAATACTACATTTCCTTCACTTTTTTTAATTGACATAATGCAAATACAATATTTGTATTGGGGATTCCACTGTAACATTGCGAAAATGAACTGTCGGCTGTATGTTGTTATGTATTATTCTTGCTGTTTTGCACTTTGAAACATATGGGGCCTGATCCAGACCTACACTCGTGCGCGGTTTTGCGGCGGTCATAAGTGTAAAAACGGCCATTTGTACTTACTGCGCATGCGCGGGGCAGATGTTACGGTCTGAAAATCTTAGCGTATAGGCCTTAATCGTAACCGTTTCATTGTAACGCTCAAGGGGGTGTGTCTGGCTTCCAAAATCCATAAATACGCACCGAGGGCAGAGTGAGGCATTTAAATCGTACATACGCAATGACCATACGGACGCCCGCGGCTACGAACCGAAAAGTTAGGGTAGGGTTTGCCGAGCAAAGTCCTGGTGCTCTCCTAAGAATTGTCAAGTGTGTTCGTATAGGGATTGACAGTTTCAGATTGGTGAAGAAAATAGTCTCTAGATACGTGAGTCAATTGATATGTGCATAAATACAGGTAATCATATAATCATATTGCTCACTATTCCGTTGCTCAGGGCCTTGAGTATTCGGTACTTTCGGTCTCCCGCTGTGTTGGCGTTCTCCAGCTGTACTGGCGGGTCCGTGTTACTGGTTAGCGCGTCTCGTTGCTCCCGCTGTGCTGGCGGGTCCGTGTTCCTGGTTGGCGCATCTCGTTGCTGCTTAGCGTGTCTGGTTGGCAGATGTGCCACCTCTGCTCTCCTCTGTACTTTCTCCTTGGGTGCTGTCACTACAAGCCTCGGCCCGTGGTAGACGTTAACCGCGGTGATAAAAAAGACTTTTCTCCCTCTTTCCTTACTCCTCCGCAGCGGTCTTCGGAATGCACCTCTCATTACACTTAGGGTTTGTCGAGCGTATGGAAGCTAAACTAAGTACGAGCAAGGGGAGTGCCTATTGCCGTGCATCGGAGGTACGCTCGGTGTTAATACGCTACGCACACGAGCGTAGGTCTGGATCAGGCCCATGGTTAGACAACTTTTAATTAATTGAGCAAATACATGTCTACAGCTGAGTGATTTGGATTACTTCCTTTTTGTGAATGGGTGGTATTAAGAACTTTAAAAAGTTTTAGCAGACACAGAGTTAGACAAAGCAATATTTCCAAGCAGTCTCAGACAAATCCCTGTGCTGTACACTAACAAGTGAATACGAATGCATGGCTATCGATAAAACACATTCCACAGATAATTATCTAGATTTATTGGATGTCCTAGACTTACAACATTAAAAATGTCATTATATCACAGCCTGTCAAAATATCTTTTGCAATTTATTCCCTGTGGCCCTGTTTATTTTCCAGGCACACAGTTGTATAACTGGCAAAAGGCACGTTATGGAGTTTCAGTATGTTTTTTTTTTTTTTAAACAGGGCATTAATAATGAAAATTCACTGATGCTAAATCATTACTGTGAACTGCTATTGGTTCTACTAAACAAAATTTAAATAAATAAATAAATCAATTCATGATATTATTTTAATTTATTAATACAAAATCAGAACCACTACATTAAGTCTATGGTATTTTATAAAACTATAGTGAGGATACTCCTGCAGGATCTTATCCTAGGCCCAAATATATTCTACTATTTTAATATTCTATATTTTGTGGTGGTAGTATTATGTTTGTTCTGACAGTGTCCACCTAGTAATGCTGCCAAAAGGTTATCCCCCTTATCTGGGGCTACATTTAGTGGTTTGGAGCAACTCTTGCAATATGGGAATTATTGGCAGAATCTTATTTTGTCTGAAAGGTAAGAGCAGTTTCGGAAATGCTACGTTAGCCGGGTTAACCGCACACCAGGGTACAAAGTCTAATTGAGGCCTGGTCTTCACTAAGCCCCTTCTGGTAGGGTTAGGTTCATGCAGCAGGGCACCCCCAGTGGTGGTTTCTGGAATTACAAGTAAGGTTTGGGAGTCAGAGATCATGGCAGGACTGGAAATAACTCAAATAGATAATACAGGAGACAAGACTGGAATGGACCACCATAGAGACCAACAGAGACAAGAATTAGTACCAGACAAGGATGAAGAGAAACTGATCCAGAACTGAGAGCAGACAGTAACCTTACACAATGACATGGCCAGAACACAGACAACAGATTCTTAGAGAGGATTGGAACAAGTACTGGGAGAACAGGGCTGGACAGATATCAGGTAATGGTATAGATACACATAAACATGTAAAGGCAAAGGTAGCTAGATCCAGGGTTTAGAGACTGAAACACAAGAAACCAGGGAGCCAGGAGATAAGAGCAGATACCTGGCATGCACAGAGAGAATGAAAATATAACAGGACACGATAAAACAAAAACCCTGCAGTGAGCAGAAAAATCACCACAAATGAGAGAGACAAACAAGAAGCAAGAGTTTGCAAGGCAGGAACAGCAGGACATAGAATACACAGGGCAAGAATCCTGCTACACCAAATCTGAGAAAAAAGGAAAAAATGGCTAGATCAAACAATATCATCAGCAAGGCAGAGTAGAAGCTCTGGCTGAGTTGTATACACAACATCTTGGCTGCTTAGCAATAGGCATGATTCCTGTAAACCAGTTTCCTGAGAGAGTAGCATCCTGGCTGACTAATAACAGCCAAGATCTGCTCAAGCAACCAGAGGAGAAAGTGTTTGTGCTGCTGAAAATATCATGGCAGCATGTAACAGGAAAGAAATTGTAGTGTACACAGGATAAACTTAATCAGTCATTTGGTTACTGAACAGATAACAGCTTAATTAGTGCAGGTACACAAAAAGGCTAACTTGCTTAAGCAGTAAAAAATGACACTGGAGTTTATGGATTGAACAGTATGACAGAGGATGGTTACACAGAAGGAGTATGAATATGCATAGATTTTTTACAGTATACTGGCAAGGTCTCTCTCTGTCAGTAATGAAGTTATAGCAGTAAAAAGAGATGTAATGAGAATTAATCACACTAATGGCACTGAACACACTAAACATAGTAATGTTATACATAGCTGAGTGGTACACACAGAGGGCCAGATCCAGATTTGATAAAGTAAGGCTATTTCTGTATGTCATGAAAATTGTCTGAAATGATGTACATGCGCAGTACAGAAACTCTGTACAAAATGTAGCCATTCCATGCTGTGTTCCTTACGTAGTTCATTCCCCAAACAAAAGACAGGCCCATTCACCATGCATATGAGGTATGCATGGTGGATGGGAATAGGCATTTCATTTGTACAATAAGGGATTGGCTAAGCCCCTACAAACATTTCAGTGTTCAGCATGGAATGGTTTCCATATGGAATACTTAAGGTAGGGTCCTGGGCAAGGAGAGCAGGTGGAGTGGCCTGTTCTCCTGTGAGTGGGATACTGGATACCAAAATCCATACTTTAGTCTCTGCAACAGAGGCTAACGTATGTATTGAACCTTTAACTGGATGAGGTGATCTTGTCTTTTTCAGATAATTGCCAGGGAGTATATATAAGTACTGTTAATAACATTATTGTGTTATTCATTTGTTCATGAAATATCCACTGGCAATTTGATACAATTTGAATATGAAAAGTCCCTCAACGATTTCCATTTACTCTCCCCTTTCTTTCTTTCATTCAATATTATAATATTGCTTGTGTGTTACTCAAATAACAGAATGGTACCTGTGATGAAAGTTAAAAATCACTTATCTTTATTAAGTTACATAATACTTATTACACAGATCCTTTATTCTTGTTTTATGCATTCTTTCTTATTGCGTTTGATGAACATGGTATAATACATTGAGGAAAATGTAGTTGTTTGCAATTGAGTTATTGATATATTAGAAATAGAGACTTTGGTATAACAAATTCTAGTGGCATTTTATCTGCTCTTAAGTTTGAGAAATTATGTAAGTAGAAAGGTGAATATGGAGGGGTGAAGGCTTTTGGGACCTATGGCACTGACCAAGTGTTGTGTGAAATTTGTTGCCATATATTTCTATGGGCATGTTTCAGGGGAAGTAGGGCTAGTAGGAATTTGGGGCAAAAAATCTTTGAAACCTGTGAGGTGAGTGACCTGAAGGAATCATAGATTTTGAACTCTAAGGGCCAGATTTACTAAAGTGAGGAAAAGGAAAAGTGAAGATGTGGCCCATAGCAACCAATCAAATTTTTGTATGACCAAGAAAAACAAAGTGGGATGCTAAAAGCGCCAAAAAAATCACAATATAAAACCTTTAAGTCGCCAAGCCACACACTATATGAAGAATGGTATACGTATCTTCAATGAATAGTAGAATAGCAAAGTGTATAGTGCTAGCGGATAGCGCTATATCGGTACCATAGAGAAAAGAAAAATTATGTTAAAAAACAATCAGATATGTGGTGTCTTAGTCTCTCTCCAATCGTACCAAAATGACAACCACCAAATGCACCCCTGCAATTCCGTAGCTTCTAGATATGCAAGTTAATAGAAAGCGTCAGTCTTACAGTTTTTTGCAGAGAGTGCGCTCCCCAAGGTGCTGGTAAGAGGAAAACTTGTGGGAAAAAAGACGTAGCAATGTTCGTTGGAAAGATGGAAAGCCCGTCTGTCTCCATTGTCTATCACACCGTAGTACTCTCCTGTCTCGTGTTAGTAGCCTCGTTCCTAGCCTGGGCTCTGGGTGGTCGGTTTAAACCAGGGAGCCTCGATGTCGGGCCGTGCTTAAAGAAGGTAAGAGGCGGCAAACAGGAAACGGATAGTGTAATATTGTTACACAAAACTCATTTATTAATTATTTAACTTTAAAAATACTCACAAAGGTATCAGATAAAATCGCATGTAACGGTGGAGGAAACGATAATCTTTATACAGTCTTTACACTCTTTAAAATTGCAAACAGCTCCAAGTAAAGATGAATAAAGTCCTGCACAATAATGCTTAGGCCAACGTATTATTGCCCGACATTGAGGCTCCCTGGTTTAAACCGACCACCCAGAGCCCAGGCTAGGAACGAGGCTACTAACACGAGACAGGAGAGAACTACGCTGTGATAGACAATAGAGACAGATGGGCTTTCCATCTTTCCAACGAACATTGCTATGTCTTTCTTCCCACAAGTTTTCCTCTTACCAGCACCTTGGGGAGCACACTCTGCAAAAAACTGTAAGACTGATGCTTTCTATTAACTTGTATATCTAGAAGCTACGGAATTGCAGGGGTGCATTTGGTGGTTGTAATTTTGGTACGTTTGGAGAGAGACTAAGACACCACATATCCGATGGTTTTTAACATCATTTTTCTTTTCCCTATGGTCCGATATAGCGCTATCCGCTTGCACTATACACTTTGCTATTCAACCAATTAGATTGTAGCTGCCATTCTCTAGTGTGTAATAGGAAATTAAAAGCTAGAATCTGGTTACTATGGGCAATATATCCACTTTTCCTTTTCCGCACTTTAGTAAATCTAGCCTAAATGTTTTAATCCTGGGAGCAATTCCTGTCTGTTATAGAAAGATGTGCCAAATCTATTGCACACTTAAAGGTTTGGGAAAAGGAAAATTGCAGTGAGGGTCTAATGCTTGCATGTGAAAGGAGATATGCCTCATCCATATTAGGTTTATAGCTGCAGCACATGAGTGAGTAGGAACTAAATCCAAGACACAACAAGCCAGAATGTAATCCTTCTCCAATTTTTTTATTTCACATTAATGGGTTTTAAAAGAATGAGGGATTATCTTTCCAAGTGGGAGAGAAGACACTAATGTCTGCTTAGAATCGTATGTCAAATTAGAATAACATCTCAAAAGCCTCATCAACTCATGTGAGAGTAGTAGTCATAATCCCATCACTAGGATTTAGAATTATACCAGTATACTCTATAATAAGATTGGTCTTTTTACTGGGTTATATGCATACCAAATAGAGCAGATAGTGTCTGCTCTTACAGCTAATGTATATCGGAGCATCGACCAATTAGTCAGTTTACATATTTGTGATTTTATTGAAAAAAAGTGCCCACATATGGCGACTGATCCAGAGTTTAATGTACACCCGATGGTGTAGTTTATCTCAGCTGTATCTTCCAGTGCACGTTTAGAATTATAGGGGCTGATTCAGAGATGCATCTTTAAGATCTTAAGGATTTGCATGGAAATGGGCGGGGGGAGGCAGGGAAATGAGGGAAAGTGGGCGCGGGCTGACACTTAGGATCTTAAATGAACGCTACCACGTCACTTAAGATCCCAACTGACAGCGTATAGTTAAGGCAATTCAATGGTGGTCTAAGTTTAAGATCCACCGCTGTTTGCAAGGGGAGTGTCTGGTTTTGCAGTGGGCTGGAACCTGCTAAGATCTTAGCTAAGGAGCGTATATTTGCGATCTTTTCGCAATCGCATCTCTGAATCAGCCCCATAGTGTGCATTATTATTGTGCATGTGTCATTTATTATACATGTACAAAAAAAAGTTATTTTGCATATTTTTTTTTTATTAATTACATTTTTTTGAATGTTTTAGTTCATTCACATTGTAGCAGAAGCGATTTTACTTTTGCATGTATCTTTGTATTGCACACAACCTGCTCAGCATTTGTGGCCACATGTATGGCACATGTGCTGACTGCCTATTTGCATACATATCTGTGTCAGGTCCGTAATGTACTGTCCCATAGTTCCCTAACAACTACAAAGGCGATAATATCAGGTAAACACCAGTATGCTATGTAAAAATTATTCCCCCTGGGTTATTCTAGGTGGAACAAAGGAAATATGCTGTATTCTAATTATGTGTATCGAAATTTATATACACTCACTGTTTTAAGCAAAAGGTATTGAACCCATAATAATCTAATTCTATTAGAGTGTGAGAAATTTTAGGATTATTTAAATGTATGACTCAATTATACTTTCAGTAACAACTAAAAAGAAATGAAAAGCAAACAACTAGAGAAGGAACAGTAAGACTAAAAATGGAGAGTGTGGTCTTGGCAAGGGTGTCAGGGCAGATCATCTTAATAATTATGTTTGTTCAATATTACGAAATATCACAAAATAGAGTGAAAGGAAGGGAAGGGACTGCTTCATTACATTGCAGTTAGTTACATTGCAAGAAGACTGATACAAAGAAAGTATTTACATAAGTAAGGCCTTTCACTAAGAAACAGGTCTTTGCAGAACTCAAGTCAATGGGGTCAGATGGGATACATCCTAGTATTCTAAAAGAACTTAAAGGGGTTCTGGTAAATACATTAACAAAATTATTAAACCAGAAACTAGTAATAGGACTAAAAAATAGCATATGTAGTTGCTAGAAATAAGTCGAAATAGGGAAAAAGCTGGCAACTATCGACCAGTGAGACTTCCAATAGTAGTAGGGAAATTGATGGCAACAATGTTAAAGGAAAACATTGTGCAATATCCTAAATCCAGCAATTACTACATCCTAAGCAGAATTGATTTACAGGGGGGAGGGAAGGGGTATTGTCAAATAAATCTTATTGGCTTTTTTTGACAGGGTTTTTAGACAGAGCTTATAGATTTCAGTAGGGCTTCTGATATTGTACCACATCGCAGACAAGCCTGAAAATTTGACACACTGCCTTGAGTTACACTACTAGACACCCCGTCTGGTGTTACACAACTAGACACCCCATCTGGGGTTACACAACTAGACACCCCGTCTGGGGTTACACGACTAGACACCCTGCCTGGGGTTGCTGGACTTGACACCCCATTCCCAAGTTGTAAGTGCCTGGGCTTACGAACTGGACATGACAGCAAGAAGTGCTCTGAACTAGCACAGAAGAGGCAAAGTCTGTGATCAAACCTAAGCTGTCTCTCCTCCAATGTGAGTGGTGGATGGTGACCACACCTGGCTCTGGAAATGGTGGTAGCTTGCTGGAGAACCCTGGAATTGACAGGCTCTTGGGGGCTACCCAAACTGAGACTGGAGAGCTCATTGGAGACAGGACAGGGATCCTACATTGAGGGGATGATATTCTCCTTAGGCCGGACTGGAACTGGAGGCACACAGAAATTAGCCTGAATAGAGGGCTCAGAAAATGGTCCCTGGTCAGGCGTTCTAGGTGGCCCCATAGAAGAGTGGGTTTTTACTGAACCCTGAAGGTCATTTGGAGTAAGCACAAAATGTTCAGGACTTGCCAACCTTTGCAGTAAACCAGGCAACAAACACAGGACTTGGGATAACTGGAATCGGAGCCGCAGGCCTGAGCCGATAGGAGTCTGTTGTAAGTCTGGCATGTCAGTATAATGGCCGGTCATAATGTTCACCAGGGTGCGGAGTCTGACTATCGGCCAGAGCCCCTGATGGTGGGGATGGACTTGGCTGCACCCCAACAGCAGGTCACAGTCCCCAGTGACCAAGCTCGTTTGAGAAGAAAAAAGACTACCAATAGATATTAGTAGAACAGGGACAACAGGTACGGATAAGCCAAGAAGGCGGAACAGAGGTACCCCCAGGCAGGATGAGCAACAGAGAGAGTGCCGAAGGTGAGAAACCCTAAAATTACAGAATTGGAAGAATAAAGAGCAGCAGAGGAGCATAATACCAGTACACGACTGGAGATAAACAGTGCAGAGAGAGTAGCTCAGAACAAAACAGGACCGGCATATCAGAGGAGTGCAGGTACAGCTCAGTTCCAGATCGGACTACCAGTATAGACTAGAATAATAACTGGTACAGGTGGAAATAGCAAAGAGAGAGTTACCAGTACAGCACTGGGGTTTACTAGAGGTTGGAGTAAGCACAGTGATTAACCAGTTCAGGACTGGAAAATACAATAGGTGCAGGAGGAAACAGCACATGTACCAGCACAAGTCTGGATCATAACTAACAATACAAATACAGAGACAGGGGCTTGCGCACAATGGTAGGTAACTTCACTCACACCAGGAACAATAATCATGGCAATGCAGAAATCCAGGGCACACAGGAGAGACACGGCAGGGAAAACAAAGGGCACTCAGAATCAGAAGCTAAGAACAGAATTCCAACAGGAGCATGGACAGGAACACTAGAGGCATAAGGCTGAAGCTATGACCGGCAGAGAGGCTATCAGGTGGCAGCTATTAAAAAGGAGAGCCACATCACCATTGGCTTCTGAACAGACACAGCCAAATACACAGCTAGGGAATCCCAGCTGCGGGGTAATCATTCAGGATCCCTAGCAAGAAGGAATGCTGTAGGGGAAACCAGGACTGAAATACCCTGCTACATTTCAAAGACACAACTACACACTGCTGCCATGCAGCATGTAACTTTATAGACTTTTACCATGCCATTCAATAACCATGTTGTTCTCCATGTCATGGAGCTTCCAGTAGGGGTATCCATAAGATGCTGCACTTATAATACTTATTAGCACCAAGACAACTTGATTCAAAACAAGAACATACCAGCTGTCCAGACTTTGTGACCCACAAGTAACCAGAGAGAATAAACATTAAGCTGAACCAAAAGTCAAAATCCAGATGAAAGCCTGTGGAATTGCCATATATGTGAACTAGTCAATCCATTCCTGTCCTATATGTTATCAGTGCAAGAGAAGAGCTGATGCCCTCATAGAGAACCATCGATCAATCAGTTATAAGGATGAGGATTGAAGGCCAATCCGATCACAAATAACACAATACGTCAAATACAGTCAACACGCATTACTTCATAGAGTCCATAAATAAACAATATGGTACTGAAAGACAATTAGGTAGTAAGAGAAATAACCCACCCCTTGTCCAAATCAAATGGTACAGAGTATAGACAAAAACTCAAATAATAAAAAAAAACTATTCTGTAGGTGCAGCCACTCACCATAGGCGACCAAAGGATATAACGGGCCAAACACTTACTACTCATCAATGATCCAAATTATTGCAAGTAAGCCTACACCATAACTGCACAAGAACAGAGTTGCACCAGTGAGATTGCACAAGCCAGTAAGACAGCATAAGATAAACTGCATCATCAGCTATAAACTGCGTAAGCACTGCATCATCGGCTATAAACTGCGTAAGCAGTTTATAATTGGCTATAAACTGCACATGCACTGCATTATCAGTTATAAACTAAACCGGCACTGCATCATCAGTTATAAACTACACAGGCACTGCATCATCAGCTATAAACTACACAGGCACTGCATCATCAGCTATAAACTGCACAGGCACTGCATCATCAGCTATAAACTACGCAGGCACTGCATCATCAGCTATAAACTACACAACAACGGCATCATCAGTTATAAACTACACAGGCACTGCATCATCAGCTATAAACTGCACAGGCACTGCATCATCAGCTATAAACTACACAAGAACGGCATCATCAGTTATAAACGGCACAAACACCACATCAGTTATAAACTGAACAAGGACTGTACTAGAAAGAATGACCTTCATGAGTTATAATCTGAACAAACAACGCGCTAGTATGACTAAACAAGCTCTGCATGAGTTATAATTTGAACAAACAGAGCCCCAGTAATACTGGAGAAGTCCTGCATGGGTTATAATCTGATGAAACACAGCCTCAGAGAGCATTTAATCTCCCTCTGATTTAGGTCAGCCCTCACTCCTTCATATATAAACTAGAGGGTGGTAGGTTTAGAGGAAGTGTGCAGAAAAATGTCTTCACTGAAAGGATAATTGTTAAGTGAAATAACCTGCCATGAGGCGGTAGAGACTAATAAAGTACAACAATTTAAACATACATGTGAAAAATATAATGATATCCTAAATCTTAAACAAATTTGAGGGTCAAATAGGGTCTAGTGTCAGTAAATTGCTTTTTCTTTTAAAATTGGGCACACCTGATGGGCCAAGTGGCTATCTGCCATCACATTCTATATTTTGATTTTAGTAAACTCCTCAAGGCCAGAGATTTCTTGGTGAGTGTTATATAGAGAATGGAATTATATTAATTATATTATTGTAACTCTTTTATTGTTTTCTTGGTAGCATATTTGGTAGGATTAGATAGTACTAAAGACCCTTGCTAGCAGTCATTACAGATTTTTTGTTTTCAACCCAGCATTTGTCAAAGTTCAATTTAACTTTTTTGGTTAGCAGTTTGTTGAGGCAGCTCTGGTGTTTATGGATGCCTTCAGAATTACATCTGACAGAGAATATATGTGACATGTTTCTGTGCCTTTTATTTTAAATAATAATAATTTATCTCTCTTTGTGGTCCTGGAAATAAAACTTTGTCATAACATCAGTGATGACATCATATTTATTTGTGCAGTCACTTTCAGTTTCTTAGTGGTATATTTACAAAAGTCGATTTTGCTAAACTCCCGGGACTTTCCAGGCGATCATGCAATTGCCATGTTCACCAAAGCCAAAGTCTCAGGACTCTAGCCTTTAGCAAAATTGACCCGGCAAACATCGCTGGACAGAAATCGTCCAGATGCCATTTAAAAAATACAAATCGACGTATTCACTAAAGGCGATTTGTCTAAATCGCCTTTAGATCGTCAGCAAATCGTAAAAAAAATAAATCGCTTTGTGTGGGGGGTGCTTTCAATGAAAGCATCCCACACCGTACCTGAAAAACACATGTCAATATATTTGACATGTGTTTTTCTCTTTACAAAATGCAAGCGCAGCATTTCTGGAATGCTTAGCATGGCTGCGCTGATAGAACTACAAGGCTCGGCATTGCTGAGTCTGAAAATGTTTTATTTCATTTATGCAACACACAGCACATTACAACACATTTAGTACAAAACAGAGTGGCCACTGGGGGTAATTTTACAGAGTAGAGGGCAATATAATCCATGTAAAATTTTTATTTTAGGCATGTGTGTTAATGTATTTGGGTATGTTTTTTTAACACTGTATTTTTTTTCCCCGGAGACAGCGCAGCATGCTTAGAAGGCTTAACATGCTGCTGCTGATACAACTACAAGGCTCAGCAATGCTGCGCTTATTTTTTATTAATTTTTTTAAAACATAAAGCGACAGCGATTTTTCCAGGGAAAATCATTGTGCTTTTCAATAGAAAAGCACAGCGATTTAGCCCTTGAAAAATCGATGAAACTCAACGGGGATTTTAAATCGTGGCTAAAAATCGACGGTTAGTGAATATGATTTTTGCAAAAAAAAAAGGGGTAAAATTGCCACGAGATAGATCGATTTCAAATTGCCTTCTAAAATCAACCTTTGTAAATATACTCCCTAGTGCTCTGATGTATACTTTTATGCACATCAACGTGGAAGTCATTTCATGTTTGCTGACTCCAAAGCGATAATCCTTTATTCTAGATTGGATAGTTTATATTCTGTTGACCTTCTTTTTGTCTAAGCTGTGGGGAAACATCTCTCTGGGACCTTCTATCCCAACTGTGTATGCCCCTGCAGTTTTTACAAAAGCCTTTTGTGTATGTGATGTTTACAAAGTCAAGAACAGGTTAGTATAAGTGTAACAATTATTTATTTATTTTATTAACAGGTTCTTATATAGTGCCATCAGATTTAGTATCACTTTACAATTTTAACAATCATTATAACAAGACTGGGTGGTAACAGACAGACTGGGTAGGTGGGAGGGTAGGTAACTGATGGTAATAGTTATAGGTCCATGATTTGGACACTCAGTCTATGGGATATATTTATAAAGTCGATTTTTCCAAAAAAGACCAAAGTCCCGGGACTTTGCTGGCAATGATGCCATCGCTGTATTCACTAAAGGCAAAGTCCCGGGACTTTAGTCTTTAGAAAAATCGTCCAGATGTTTCCCATCTAAAAAATACAAATCACTGTATTCACTAAAGGCAGAAAAACAAAGCGCCTTGTGTGTGGGGCGCTTTCAATGAAAGTGCCCCACACTGTACCAGAAAACGACATATCAATATATTTGACATGTGTTTTTCTCTTTCCAAAAGGCAAGCGCAGCATGTTTTGAATGCTTAGCATGGCTACGAAGATAGAACTACAAGGCCCAGCATCAGCATGTTAAGCCTTCTAAGCATGCTGCGCTGTCCTTTTGGAAAGAGAAAAACACATGTCAAATATATTGATATGTCGTTTTCTGGTACAGTGTGGGGCGCTTTCATTGAAAGAACATACACAATATACATTTACACACGTCATATGAAAATGCACATTTACATACCATCTAAAATTAATACAGGTGGCAACACTGTGTTTTAATAAACTTCTGTTAAACTTAAGTGTGTTGCATAAAGTCACAAAAAATATTTCTGACTCACTGTTTAGCTGTCCTCATTCTTGGGACGAGTTGCTTGTAGTTTCTTCTTTCTTTGCAGTTAATCTTCTCCAGTTGCTTGCAGAATCTTGTCCGCTTGCTTGAAGATGATGTTTTGGTCCTTCCTTCTGTTCTTCGGCCTCTTCTGGCACTTGCCCTGACGATAGGCTCCTTCCTCTTCATGGCCGCCGCTACTAATGACCATTCGGACACTAGAGGGCACCCTTTTATACAAATTATGACGTCATAAATACTAGAGCGCTCACTAGAGTCCACTAATGTAAATTACGTCATAATTTCTAAAAAAGGGTGCCCTCTACTGACCGAATGGTCATTAGTTGCGGCGCTCATGAAGAGGGCGGAGCCTGTCATCGAGGCAAGTGCCAGAAGAGGCCTAAGTTCTATCAGAGCAGCCATGCTAAGCATTCAAAATATGCTGAACTTGTGATTTCCCCCCAAAATTTTTTAACATAAAGCGACAGCGATTTTTCAAGGGAAAATCACTGTACTTTGCTATGGAAAAGCACAGCGATTTACCCCTTGAAAAATCAATGCAAATCAACGGCGCTTGAAAATCGGGGGTTAAAAATCATATGTTAGTGAATATCGCGATTTTAACAAGAAAATCGTGGCAAGAACGATCGATTTGAAATCGCTTGCAAAAAATGATTTTAGTAAATATACCCCTATGAGTGTAGGGCGGGAGGGGGAGATTACAGCCAGCAAGTGAAATTTTAGAAACAATTTCTCTGGTCGGTAGAGAGCAATATAAAGTTACCAAGCTTTGAGAAATTGTAATTTCGAGGGGCAATCTGTTAAACTTAACTATATTTCCCATAGAAAACTAATAGAAAAGTCAAATAAGATTCAGAGTACATAGGCGTGGTTGCTTGTGATGGGCCTAGGGACTTATAGTTGTCCACTAACAGTGACTGTACACCCAGCACATGATTTCACAGTCAACTAGGTCCTGAAAAACCAGCTGGGACTGGAGGAGAATGTTACATAAGTGCCAAATGCCGCCACTCAGTTAGAGATGCCACCTACTTGAATCCCAGGTTTCAGCTAGACCATGGCAGTTAGGAACTGTTAAATGCCCTAAATCTTGAATATCTTGAGTATCTTAAAATTAGTATAAAGAGCCAACAGGGCATGTATAGTCCTTTAGACAGCTCACTTTTGTTCATCCTAAGAGAGGTAGCTACGCCAACTGTGTTTTTTTCATATGGATCTATTCCTTCCGTGCATCATCATTTACACTAGCTGCATTACAGTAGAATTCCATTCTATCAGTGGTCGAAGTGGACATTTAGAAGTGGCTGTATGAAAAGTTAGAAATAATAGAAGTGAATAGGGATTTATAGCTTTTCAATTAAATCAGTGGGAGAAGCAACAGTATGGCATACCACCCCCCTTCCCAAATTTACCGAACAACTGACTGATGGTTTTACTGTGTTATCATAGCAGTCATCTGTCATAATTTCTTCTGTCCATTACTAATAAATAAACAAATCATTGTTGGGCTAATCATTATCCAAACCATTGTTCTTACTTCTTCATAGAGCTGTTACTTGTTTTACCTAACTATTCTAGTCATAATCTTCGAGAAGGAGTATTGAACAATAGCAGATACAAGGTGTATTTTAGACAAGAAGGCATTTAATGCATATAAAATTATTAGCATAATGTCAAATGTAATAGATGAACCATCTCTTTGTTAGTCATTCTTAATTAAAACAGGGGAGTGAGTCATTTAAACTATCTAACCGTCTATGTTCAAGAAAGGTCTTCAAATGGTGATGGATAAAATCTCTAGCTTGCAAATAAAGCCAGATGTCTGAAGGGGAAGCTGAAATTGTCATTGAAGGGCTTAAAAAGAGATGACCTTTTTGCCCTAAATTAGGTGGAGGCAAATTATAGTCAGTCACCCATCTAAGAGTCAAAAGATGTAGCAGTTAGACCAGGGGGGAAGTCAGGATTGTACATGAGAGGGGTCAATAGGGACCACAGAGAAACTAACAATGAAACCGGGGGGCTACCTAAGAGGTGTGCGGAGGTTGAGACCTTGGTGAGCAAGGCAGGGGGTGTATTTTTTATTTTTTGTACAATAAATTTTTTTTAAACACATTGAAAGTTAGGGAATGATATACTGAAAACAATAATTGTCACTATGTTGCAAGAACCAGAAATGACCACATTTTAAAGTGTATATACACATACAAAGCAATTCCATAACAGATCTGGATCCTCCAGATCCAGACTTTTATAATGCAAGCTGGATGCGTAGAGTGTGTAGTCATTGTGGGAGGCGGAGGTATGCTTATTGTACAGCAAGTGTACACAGTTTTAGAAAATGTCTTTTAAATAAAATAAAATCTTACCAAAAGTGTAATTATTCCCTTTTGAACTAGACCTTATGTGAAGGGATAAAATGTACCAATAAATTAAAGAGTAGCACAGACTTAACCTTCCAGCTGCTCTGCTGCTGAATATATTCCCTTTGGTTAACAAGACAGTCAGTGCAGAATATACTACAAACTAAATAGTGTCCATCTGGAATTATAATTGTGCCACAGCGTCAGCAATTCATTGTCCATCTGCAACGAAAGTCATTTTGATGATTTTAATACGATTATAAGGACCACATAAATGAGATCTGTCACTTATTTCATTGTAAAGTGTAACAATATATTTAAATAAAAAATACAGAGTATTTCTCTGTATCTGAAGTTCTCAATATTTAAAAATTGCAGAACTGTTAGTATTCATAGTATTTTCAGGGCTATAAACCATGTAAAACAATCAAATACAGTATATATTATCAATCAAAATCGTTGATGTTTATTTAATTACTGTCCTCAACCTGAGCTTTAATGTGCAGACTCATTTTCTCTGATATCCAACAGTGTCTGCAGTAGTGTGACAGCTGCAGTCAGCAGAAACCATTGTAAGGTAGGTGGGTAGAGATGGCATTAGGATATTGCTTAGCATTTTCTCTCACTTCCCATTGGAAAAAAAAATGGGGACATAAAATAATGCGATGAAGCATGGGATGATGTTAGCTTTTACATGTATACACTCATGTTTGTACTTTTTACATGTACCTCTGTCTCTTCAAAGTCCTTCCATTTTTTTTCCTTAGATTTTAAATTTTTCCAGACTTATTTAAAAAAAAACCAAAAAAAAAAAAACCTTATAAAAAGACAAAAGCATGAATTTAAACAATATAAACAATATAAAAGTTTATTTTCTTATTTATTTCTACATTTTTTAAAGTCTGTAATCATTTGAACATCTTTTCCCACATTCTACTATTGTATTTTGCAACCTACATGCCTCAGATGATTTTCTTTGAATTTTAGGAATTCTGGTCACAGAAAAATGGAAGCTACAGAACGCTTTCATCATTTATGTTGTGCTTTTACTTACATGTTTTTCTGAAGATCAGAAGAACGGATCAGTTTTGGCAGATGACTGAACATATTTAATTTTGCTGTTGCAGTTGTTAATATGTTTACAATATCAGTCTGGAAACTTTGTAGTGTTATTGCAAATTAGTTTTTTTATTTTATTAAAATGACATAATAGGCATACATTTAAGTGCTAAAAAATATGTAACAGCTGCTAATTGGTTAGTTTTATGGGTATATGTGAATGATATGGAAACACAGTATGTCAACCATATTTAGTATTTTGTGGGTTTTCTCACAGAAAAGTTTCCCCATGAAAAACATACGTTTTCATTCTCCATCTCAGGATGGTGAGACAATAATGCATTTTTAAATAGTATCATTAAATGTTATAATTTATTCTATGTTTATTAAGTATAACTAAAAGTACAAGCAGAAACTTCCAGTCCCACTGGTTGGCTGCCTGCGTCATGTACTGTATAAGGCTGTCCCTGAAATATCGTTGTTTTAGGTTATAAGTTATAAGTGGTGATTAAGTAAAATCAGCCTTATACATTGGATAATAATAAACAGATTGCAAAATGATGGACATTTAACTTTACTAGTTATTCTTGAATAACCTGGCCAATGATTATCACCCATGCTTAGCATAATATCTAAGACAACTACTTATTAAGGAACAAATTACTAAAGAACTTATTACTAAAGATTACGTTTTATGAATGTTTTTCAGTTTATGATCAATCATTGTATTTTTTAAGCATGCATATTTATCTATAAAAGAACATGTATTATTCTTCCATTGGTGAGGTTTTTTTTTTTTTAACTATAGCTTTATTTTCACGGGGTTCTGGTAATGTGATTGATTATTTCATTGTTCTGAAGGTCTGAGGTTAAAGTGATTTTAAATTTCCCTTTTAAAAATGTAATAAAGGCTTCAAATAGGAGGCCAGATAGTGCTGTGATGGAAGACTCAGTGTGAGTAGAATGACACTATTTCATTTGGATGGATAAAACTTGTAAGTTACAGTGGTAGTGGATAGTTAGCTTAAAAATTCTTTGAATCATTATAAGAACATGTTTTTTAAGATGATCAACATGACCTTGGAAGAAATTTACAGCAATTGTTTTGTAAATTAAGAAATAGAATTGTCTTAGTAATGGCAGCAATATAATAATCTAATCTAATCTAATAGGAGCATGAAGCAACATAAAGGTTAATATGTTGTATTTAATAATGTTAATATTTGTCTTGTTTGTTTTATCCTCTGGAAATGGATGCTTTAAGAAAAATAGATAAGAAAATTTGGAACCATGACATTCATTTTGAGCCATTTTAAAATGCTCCCTCATTTAGGACTGTATTCACAGATGTGTGTGTATAAAGTACGCAAATATACGCACGTACGCGGCAAGGCAACCCCCATGACACTCCCCTCACATGGACGGATTTTCGGTGACTTACGTGTCCATAGGGCAACCTTACCTGTACGTGTGTAGTTACGTGCGCAAGTTACTTACTTACGTACGTGCGTACATTACTAACCGTGCCCTCAGAAGGCTGTTTAAATGACCCCCCGTCCACTTTCACGTAACTTTGCACGTACGGAAAAGACAACCACGCCCCTCCGTACGTATGTCACTAAGTGCGATTCTGAAATCCGTGCCTAATAGACTTCGGTGCCTAAATGCTACGTAACTTGCGTGGAAAAAGTTACTACGCATGCGCAGTTAATCCGACCCTAAAAATATGCATGCAAAAACAGGCAAAATCGTATCTGTGTATCTGGTCCTTAATGTTTCATTTTTACCTCTATATACTGTGCACTATATTGGCCAAATTTATTCACTCACACATAAAAGCAACCTTCATAATAAATTATGCTAAGCAAGGCAATTTAAGAAGATTAATTAATTGAAAGCTATAATATTAATGAATTAATGGTGGGACATCAATAGGTACTTTTTACTTATTTCAGAACCCAGCACTCACTTTATCAGGTAGACCAGATGCTGGGAGCTGAATGACAGGACAGGAGAAACTACTGGGCTGAAACAGTTGTTAAGATCCCAGGAACATTTTTGTTATGTCTTTTTGGCTTCTGTATAAGAAATGAGTGTAGGCTTTCACAAACCTTGTATAAGCTACAGAGATGCCAAAGAAGTCTATATTAAGTATGGGGGTCCAGACCTGTGACAGAGATTAAGAGAAATGCATCATCATACAAAATGTTCTTTCTATACACTTATAATTTGAATAGTGTTGCAAATTGTTATTAATATATCTGTGCTCACATACATATATCATACAGCTTGATTTACCCCTTGCCCCTAACCATAGACAGAGACACTTTTTGAACCCCATTGACATTAAAATGGTTTATATTTGTATATAATCAGTATTTATTCTAAAAATCAATACAAATTATTTTATTATTGCTAGAATGTAGGCTTTCACAAACCTTGTATAAGCTACAGAGGTGCCAAAGAAGTCTGTATTAAGTATGGGAGTCCAGACCTATGACCGATTATAAATTATAATCATAAATGTTCACGGTATATACATTTATTCACAAATTATTTTTTTTCCGCAATTCCAGGTAGCCCAAAAAATTCAGCTGTATAATATATTTTATTAGTAATTTATTTATTTAGTAATGCACAGATATATTAATAATAATTTGCAAGACAACACTGTTTAAATTATAAGTGTATAGAAAGTACAGTTTGTATGATGATTTTTGTTCACTTATATTGTAATATAATAACATTTAATGGTTTTAATCAATATTGAACTCTGTATAATTTTTGTATAATTGCCATTCCATCGTTGCCGTTTCATCCCTGGGGACAAACTATAGGTGAGCATACGCCAGCTGCGGTGACGATTCTCTACTGCGCATGTTTGGAACTAAAGTGTGCGCAATTACAGTTGATTCTGATCTGAGTGCATACCAAGCTGCATTGGCTTGCACTCTGAGGAGCATGCTAAGGGAGGGAGGGGGTGAAGGGACATAGTCAATGTACAGTAAGTGTATGCCCAATCAAGTGATCACGATTCAGAGCCGAACACAGATGTTAAAAATGACTGTTTATGTGAAAACATTCAACTACAAGTCATGTCTAAGTCCGGGGGGCTTACCTTCCGCAAACTACTTCCGACCCTTTGTTAGGATGTGACGCTTTGAATGCATTTCAAAGGGTCATAAATTGCTGCAGATGTAATGTACATGTGTTAAATCCTTTCTACATACAGCAAGAAAATATATTTATAAAAAATGTAAATCTTGTTTGTTTTTAATATTTTCTGACATTTACATTCCAACACAGATGCTCACAATACCCTACTGAAGCGCAGCATATTTGGGCATGTAATTGCAGTGTACTTAGCTGCTGTGTGCCCATACATTATGTGCCATAATTGCTTGCAATCCCAAGCCACCATTGTGTGCCTGCCCCACTTTTTAAACGCATCATCGTGCATGCAGGTTTGTGTGTACCTCTGGATCAGCCCACTGTCTTTCCATCTTTGGTAGTTTTGTCCATCTTAATAAATAAATCCTGCTAAAACTCCATTTTCATCCATTTTTATTTCAGTCTGTGCCTTCTGGATCTACCAGTTTCTCTACCTTTTTCCTCTGTTGTTATCCGTCACTCAGTCTTTCCTACTATTGTTTCAGTGGTCCTTATGCATCTCTAAGATCACAGTGGTATCCAAGTACTTATGGCCGTCATAAGGGGCAAGAAAGTTACATGTATTATTATTTTTGCTAAAAAATTTTCCTATACTTTTGTCACTGCCTCAGTCTTGAAAATCTACACCTATAATATTTTAGGTAATAAAGAAATAATTTACTATTTGACTAAGCTACAAGGTATTCAGGGTACCTTCAAGGGATGTTTTTTTATTTACTTATGACTTATTTATTTACTCATGTAAATATGTTCATTTGAGAGTTTACTGATACTTGAAAAATGGTCCATCATGGCAAGAAGACTAGCAACATCTTTCTAATTAGCAAGTTATTCATGGCATCACTTTAATTGAATTACAGAATCTAACAGTATTCTTTTTCATAAAAAATCATATAAAAAATAAAAAAAAATATCTGAGATCACATTTTGATTTAGAATTCTGAAAATAATCATATTCACAGAAAACAAAAAAAACATACAAAAACTAATTTTTGTGATAATAACCTATTTTTCTTTTATCTTTTGATAACATTGATCTTTAAAATGTAATTTAGCTTGTTTAATAAATGTGACATACTATGAATACTATTTTGTATTCTGAGACATAGATTATTCCCTCAAATGCTTTAGTTTATGTTTTGGTTTCACTGTTAATGTATTATCAGTCTTTCATTAGTAAACTGTCTTGATTTTAATTAATCTGTCTTTAGCTCAGTTTTATCCAGAGGGATTATCTTTGCTCTACATCAAACTCAAATAATATGTTGCAAGAAATGTGGTAAACCACATACAACTTGTTGTGGTAAAGTGGGGGGAATATCTGTATGGGATGAAACATGATCATTATTTTATTATAGTAGACATATGCACATTATCAAAGATTTTTTTAAGACACTTTTAGACACTTAGAAACTATAAGTAAACCAGCTGTAATTCTAATGACTGAACTTGCATTAGAATTGTATTTGACATTGGGAACAGTTATGGTTTTCCTTAGGGCCAGAGTATGGCCTCTGCACACCTTAGGCAACCCTTTACCCAGCTTCCCATCACTTTCCCCTTTTTTTTTGGCCAACATTTACCAGTTGAGGAAATATATTGGAGAGATACATATATATGAAATATAAACACATTATTTAAAAAAAATAAACTACCCCATGGGCTGCATAAGGCACACCTGTGTGAAATATTTTCTCTTCAATAGTATATACTAAAATGCCTATGAAATTATTGGGGAGACTATTTCTAGATAGCTTTAAAGAACTATAAACCGTATCCTGAAGTACAGTAGGTATGCACGTCTGTTTGTCCATTCATAAATAGCTGTCTGATTACATCATTATATTTGAAAAGTCAATGCTAACATAACTGTGCAAAAAAGAGCAACTAAAATGGGGCATGGCATATGTCACATATCATACTATGAAAGACTAGAAGAACTAAACATGTATAGCTTGGAAGAGATGTGGGACTAAGATCACGAGTTTGATTTCCAGACAAGGCCTTATCTGTGTGGAGTTTTTAAAGTTCTATGGTTGCTAAATTAACCCTTTAAAAAAAACAAAAAAAAAACGAAACCTCTTAATAAATAAAATATAGCAGCTTTCAAATATATTATGGAGTATTTAACCAAGCATAGTACTGTTTGCAACAGATGAAATATGACTCCCCTGCAATCAACATGGTTTAGCCCAGGTGTGACTTTATGTTCTTATTTTAAGAAGATTCTTAAGTGTGAATCAGGTCCTTAGAAACTATAAGTAAACCAGCTGTAATTCTAATGACTGAACTTGCATTAGAATTGTATTTGCCATTGGGAACAGTTATGGTTTTCCTTAGGGCCAGAGTATGGCCTCTGCACACCCCTTTTTTTTTGCCAATATTTACCAGTTGAGGAAATATATTGGAGAGATACATATATATGAAATATAAACACATTATTTTAAAAATAAACTACCCCATGGGCTGCATGAGGCACACCTGTGTGAAATATTTTCTCTTCAATAGTATATACTAAAATGCCTATGAAATTAATGGGGAGACTATTTCTATTTCTAGATAGCTTTAAAGAACTATGAACCGTGTCCTGAAGTACAGTAGGTATGCACATCTGTTTGTCCATTCATAAATAGCTGTCTGATTACATCATTATATTTGAAAAGTCAATGCTAACATAACTGTGCAAAAAAGAGCAACTAAAATGGGGCATGGCATATGTCACATATCATACTATGAAAGACTAGAGGAACTAAACATGTATAGCTTGGAAGAGATGTGGGATTAAGATCATGAGTTTGATTTCCAGACAAGGCCTTATCTGTGTGGAGTTTTTACGGTTGTATGGTTGCTAAATTAACCCTTTAAAAATAAAAAATAAAAATAAAAAACCTCTTAATAAATA
>WWET01004254.1:56543-75145 GCA_011038615.1 Limnodynastes dumerilii
AGGGTTAGGGTCAGGCTGCGGGAGATGGTGGGTTAGGGTCAGGCTTCAGGGAAGGGATGGTTAGGGTCAGGCTGTGGGGAAGGTAGGATTAGGGTAATGGAAGGGAGGGAGGGGAGGGTTAGGGTGAGAATTGGGGGAAGGGCTGGGGTAGTTTATTGCCTTACCTTTCGGAGCACCGAAAGTTCAGTGCTCCATGGATCGATTGCTATGCCTCACCGAGAAAATGGCCCTTTCGAAATAGGGCCGTTCTTTCCAGTGACCCACACCCATACGAAAGGGTGTGACATCCCTACGCAAGGCAAAAATATGTATTTTGGGAGGAGGGAGGCATTTAAATTGTACAGTATGGGCTGGGTTAGGCACTTACGTGCGACAAGGCGTAATGTACGACCAGAGATATGCAAGGAAAAGTTATGGTAGGGATTTGAACTTGTAAATCAGCTAAGTTACATGCGTGTGAGGGGAGTGCTTGGGGGAGTGCATTATACTTACTAGTGCGGAACTCCGGTACGCTTGTGTACGTAAAACGATTTTTAGTCTGGATCTGGCCCATGGTCTCTAGAACTAAACACAGTATTCTAGGTGAACCCGTGCCAATGATATATAATGTATAATTCCTCTCCATATGCAGCCAAGCATCTGACTTGTCTTTCTCATTGCTTGATGACCTTAAAGTCACATGAACTTGTCCCTCTCCTCTTCAATAATTTCTATTAAAGCCCCAGTAATGATATATTGAGCTTTTGGGTTTTTGTGCTCCAAGTGCCTGATTTTCCATTTTTTGGCATTAAACTGCATATGCTGCAATCTTGAATGTTCTTCTAGCCTACATAGATCATCAGTTTTTTTGTTTATCTTGTGTGTCTACTTTTCTTTCTTTGTCATCTGCAAAGACATACTTTCCTCTCAGTACCATATGTAATAGCATCAATAAATTAAATAGCACTAGTTTAGATCCCTGGGGAACTGGTAGCCTTACCATCTCCAGAAGGAATTCCATTTACTACAGCTCTTTATTTTCTATCCTGTAACCAAGATCATACCCACACAACTAACTTTGAGTCCAATCCCAAATTTTCCAGCTTTTTCAGTGATGTGGCAGAGTGTTAAACACTTTACTGAAGTCCAGATAAACTATGTCTACAGATCTCCCTTGATCTAGTACATTAGTGACCCAGTCAAAAAAATTCAATGAGATTTGTTTGACATGATCATGCCTCCAGTGAATCCATGCTGCTTGGGATCTTATTACTGGATTTAATATATTGTATAATTTGTTCCTATAACAGTGTTCCATCTGTTTCTTTACTACTGATGTTAGGTAGTAATTGGCATATTCTTACCTACTTTAACGTTTATGCAAAGGGACTATATTTGCTATTATCCAGTCCTTTGGAATCAAATATTGTTCATGAACTATCAGAAATGTTTGATATTGTGCAACTTTATTTCTGCAGAATATGTTTATGTTAATAAATATTATTAAATTAATATGACTATTAATAAAAAATGGATACACTAATATATCTTTTTTTGTTTGTTTTTAGTACATTCCCAGAAGCAGAACAGGCAAACCTGTGTACGGAAGAGCCTTATATGTGCATTTGCCATGGCCTTTATTATAAGTGTCATGTTGATTGCAGCCAATCAAATTCTTCGGAGTGGCATGGAGTAGGTCTTCACCATAGCACTGTGAACAAGATTAACCATGCATGCGCATGCCTAGGTGAACATTTTTCTTAATGATTATTTAATGGAAACTGCTGCGAGAAGAATCGTTCTGCAAATGTACAAGGTCAGCAGTTGTGAAGAGATGTGCGGAACAATTGAACCTTCTCGGCAGGGACACAAAAAGGGCTGTCTTAATGCTTTAACAGTTTTGTTTCCTAATGCAATAAACCCACAGGAGTTCTGAATTATTATTTCAAAGTAGTAACATCTCTAAGCTGAATCTGTGCACAGATGCCTATAAACATTGACAGATAAAAATGTGTAAGCTATAACTGCGTGAGCATTATTATATATCCACAGCTGACAGTTGAGATTTCCATCACGTTATGCACTAAGCTATTTTAAAATTGCCAATGGCAACCAAGGAAGCATTGTCTACAAAAAAGCTCATGACACAAATCCATGTCACATTTATATTCACATCCCAATTTTAAGATTTTACTATGTGTATAATATACTCTCATAAACTCTCTGGTGTTGAACTTTCTGGACAGACATTGAAAGTAGATGTATTATCTGGATTCCCATAACACTTTAAAGTTGTTTTTTTAATGATTTTTTTTTTAAATAACATTGTTTTTATGTAATTAAAAAATGCATTTCTTTCTATAATGACTGAAGCAATAATACAAATGGCACAAAAGATTTGAAAGTAAATCCATTTTGGAGATGACAATTCTTTTCATACTAATGCTTTGAATTGCGTGTTGCAGTTAGTGTTTTCATTTTCTGTTGACAGTATGTGGAAAGAGCTCCAGTAATACGATGCTTATGAAAACAGTCGTATTACACTACACACCATTTCTCCAATTGCAAAGGATTTTCTAAAGCTAAAGCCATACTAAGATTTTGTTGCACTTGCATATCAAAAGCATATATATTTATGTCTATTCAAATCTAACAGTCTTGCTGTCTTATAATGAATAATGGAAGCTGATTTGCTATATTTTGCATTTTAAACTGCTATGCTTTAAGAACGGTCTATAACCGAAGTTTAGATTTCATGTTTTCATGTTCAAAATATTCTTCTGTGGCCTCATTTATAGAGCATATTGTATTTATGTTGAAAAGCACCTTGTTTTGGCCATTGAAGGTGCACTCCTATTTTATGCTCTACAGACTACTACTAAATCTTCAATAATTGTTGTGTTACATGTTTAAGTGAATAATTGCCCTTGTGTAAATAGATGTGCTGCCCTTTGGCAAAGCACATGTCTAGGGACTGGCTGGGGGAGCTGGGTCTGCTTACAGGAGAATAACAAAAGGACACCTGTACTCGGCCTTGACATTTCCCTATTGGCTGTCACATTCCAGAGTGACAGAGGTTCCCTATTGGAGCTTGGACTCTTGAGCCTGTGCTCTGTCATGAGCCTCTTTTATTTTTTCCCCCAGAAGGTTAGTGCATAGAACACAACTTGAACCTTAAATACAGGCCTGTGTGTCCTTCACTGCAACACATTTCTAAAATGTTGCCCTGTTTTCACTATGTACAGTATATGATTTTCAAAATAATCCTTTAAAAAGGAGCTCTCCCTTTTGCACTACTCCAGGGGCTAGATTTACTAAGCTGTGGAAAAAGAAAAGTGGAAATGTTGCCTATAGCAACCAATCAGATACTAGCTATCACTTTACTATTGCATACTATAAAATGTCAACTAGAATCTGATTGGTTACTATGGGCAGCATATCCACTTTTTCTTTTCTGCAGTTTAGTAAACATGACTTTCCATTCTCACCTTAGTGAGTACTTACAGTATATGTTGCAGAGTTCACCCTCAATAAATCCTCCTATCAGACTGCTTCTTGACAAAAGTTGACATGTTTTGTATATGCTTTTGAAGAAATTAAAGCTCATTTGTGATAAGAAAGGTTTGCAATGGAAGCGATATTGAATTGGACTGTGTATCTGATGTTTTGTACTCTGGAAATGATCCCCATTGTGATCAGGTGTGACTTTTATTGCAAGCATCACCTACTGTAAATACTAAAGAAATGATAAAAACAAATAAGTAGGAAATAAAATACATAGAGATTTGCATTTGTGACTAGTATCTGTGCGCTCCTTGATAATTAAGCATTTGTGCTGGTATCTGATATCTTAAGGAACTGGGGAAACAATTACGTATATCGAATTTAAATATTGTACTTCTGGTTTCAATTTCCAATAGCAACTTCCAATAGCTATTCTTAGTCTGCAAACATCAAAATTGTACCTTTTGAATAAAAAAGTGCCAGCATTCTTTGAAAGAACATAAAGAAATATACTGAGTGGTTACAACTGTGCTCAGAAAGTAAGAATTCAATGTCAGAGCCTGCTGGTTACAGCTGATTTCCACTCATTACTTTTGGCATTCAATCTATTTTGATTCTCTGCTCGGTATAGTATGAATGGATCAAAAATGTAATAAAAGATTTATTTGCATTCTTGATACACAAAAGCATTGTACACTACATAGATTTTTTTTAATATATTTATTTGTCTCCAAGAAGAAAAAAATACAACAATCAACTAATAGTATGTTATTTTGTAGAACATAAGCAAAGTGCTCACTGCTAATGGACATTTGTTCAGCATGCAGCTGTGGGAGGTGAAGGTCTGGCAGGGCATGTCAATTTTGGAAGAAAACCATTGAGTCAGTTTATTTGTGCAGTAATCTACAACTTTCTAAATATGTTGCTTATCCCTTTATTCTTTTTTTACTTAACTTTTTTTTTTTAGCTTGAAAGCTTTAAAACAGTGGTAATATTTAGCATTGGATGGAGAGATGTCAAACTTTAATAAAAGATTCAGTATATAGAGGAGATGAGAGAGAAAGAACCTGATTTAGAGGTCCGCATGGTGCAAGTCGGAAGCGCAAAAATCGTTCTATTCAGAGGTGCGTGTTTCTTCAGAAACACGTACCTCTGAATTGGCCGTATTTCAAAAAAAAGAAAAAAAAGCAGTCGGAGCTATAATTGCTCCGGCCGCACGGCTTGGTGTTAAATTGGTTTGCTGAATGCAAACCAATTAACCCCTTCTGCCGCCTACCCCGCCGCCGCGACCGAAGTATATTAAATAAATAAAGAACGGGCCGCCTGGGCATGCTACCGCTAGTAGTGCTACTAGAGCAAGCATGCCCATGAATGACAAGGCATGCTTTCTCTAGTAGCACTACTATAGGCAGCATGCCTTGCACCAAAACAATTAAAAAAGTCACTGCGGAACACACAAGCAACAGATCAGCTAATCTACTTCAGTGGCACTAAATTTACCTGCTTAGTAACTCAGTTGTCAGCTGAACAGATAAAGTATTTGCAGCTGCAGGGGATTGCCTGAGCCTCAGTTCCTGCATAGTACTGTACAAGTATTACAAGTAAGCAATGCAAAGGTGGCCGTGAAAATGGGGTTGAAGGACTACAACTACAAGGGACAGGTCAAGTTAGGTGCATGTGAAATAATCTCCACGCACACACTCTTCCTGATATTGCCAGTGTAAGCACATCATTAACTAAGCATGCTGCCCCACCTACCAGCACTCACAGTTATAGACATATGTCCTTGTTTACATGCTGTGCACCTTTAAGAGTGCTCAAAACACACTTCCACAGATATTCCCTGGACTTTTTTACATGCAGTAGCTAGGCTCTTAACCAGGAATATATACATATTCTGCCATCTGCATTAGTCCATACTTGCAAACACATCATCTAACTAAAAAATAAAAAGGTATAAAATGTGTTTAAAAAAGTGAAACACAGCCTGTGTCTATTTCCAAACATGATGGATGATCTTAATATGTTTTAATGATAATACTGACTGAACTTTATATTTATTTCAAGCTATAAGCATATAACATATATAACATCTTTATGGTTAATTGTTAACCAAAACAAAAAATTATATTAGTGAAAATTATTTAATTTTTTATTATGGATAGTTAGCCTGTATTTATTATATTGCATTGGTTAATAGTTTTGAGTTCCACTATTCTAATTATTGATGCTAATGGACAATACTCAGTTAAAATTATTAGATCGTTATGGAATATATTTGCACCATCCTTAACAAAACAGAATAGGCTGAAAATAAATTGTATATGGCAGTCCTAGGATAGATAGATAGATAGATTAGATAGATAGATAGATAGATTAGATAGATAGCAGTATATTGTAGCCTTCCTGCTGCTTTACATGCAGCTTCACTGAAACACCCAGATCCTCTTCTAAAACAGTGGAACACCCCCTTTCTACTAGTGCGAAGCACACAGATGCAGTCACGGACATATCAGTGTTACCGCTTTGCACGTGTCTTGCAAAAATTCACTGTGCTTACCTCTGGAAAAAAAAAATGTATGCCACAACTCAGGGTCAGATTTTAGCTTCCCCACAGACAAGACAAGATTGCCAGAGCACTATATTTTATACAGGTGGACAACATTCACATTACATATATTAACTTGGAAAGGAAAGGTAAACATAATGCTATAAGTTAGGTAAACACTGGACTTTTTTTTTAATGATGCAACATCTAATAAATAAGAGTAATAGATATGAAATGGAATAATATAATATTAAAATGAATATTAAAAATGCTAATAAATAATCACATGTATTGCTTCTTAAAGATGTTATAGCACAAAGGGATATATGATAAAATCCTAATTGGGTTTGAAAATAAATAGAACAAAAGGATGAAAATAATGTCCGTTAGAAAGTCCTTATAATTAGTCCTTCAACATGGATATATATGGATATATAGGAGAAATAGTATCCTTCCAATAGGTTGGAAGGATACTATTTCTCCTATATATCCATATATATCTATGTTGAAGGACTAATTATAAGGACTTTCTAACGGACATTATTTTCATCCTTTTGTTCTATTTATTTTCAAACCCAATTAGGATTTTATCATATATCCCTTTGTGCTATAACATCTTTAAGAAGCAATACATGTGATTATTTATTAGCATTTTTAATATTCATTTTAATATTATATTATTCCATTTCATATCTATTACTCTTATTTATTAGATGTTGCATCATTAAAAAAAAAGTCCAGTGTTTACCTAACTTATAGCATTATGTTTACCTTTCCTTTCCAAGTTAATATATGTAATGTGAATGTTGTCCACCTGTATAAAATATAGTGCCCTGGCAATCTTGTCTTTTCTGTGGGGAAGCTAAAATCTGACCCAGAGTTGTGGCATACACTTTTTCTTTCAGGGGTAAGCACAGTGAATTTTTGCAAGACACGTGCAAAGCGGTAACACTGATATGTCCGTGACTGCATCTGTGTGCTTCGCACTAGTAGAAAGGGGGTGTTCCACTGTTTTAGAAGAGGATCTGGGTGTTTCAGTGAAGCTGCATGTAAAGCAGCAGGAAGGCTACAATATACTGCTATCTATCTAATCTATCTATCTATCTATCTAATCTATCTATCTATCTATCCTAGGACTGCCATATACAATTTATTTTCAGCCTATTCTGTTTTGTTAAGGATGGTGCAAATATATTCCATAACGATCTAATAATTTTAACTGAGTATTGTCCATTAGCATCAATAATTAGAATAGTGGTCCTCAAAACTATAAACAATGCAATATAATAAATACAGGCTAACTATCCATAACAAAATTTTTTATAATTTTCACAAATATAATTTTTACAATTAACCATAAAGATGTTATGACTTTCTATACATATAACTAATTTGTTAGGCTTATAGCTTGAAATAAATATAAAGTTCAGTCAGTATTATCATTAAAACATATTACGATCATCCATCATGTTTGTAAATAGACACAGGCTGTGTTTCACTTTTTAAAACACATTTTATACATTTTTATTTTTTAGTTAGATGATGTGTTTGCAAGTATGGACTAATGCAGATGGCAGAATATGTATATATTCCTGGTTAAGAGCCTAGCTACTGCATCTAAAAAGTCCAGAGAATATCTGTGGGAGTGTGTTTTGAGCACTCTTAAAGGTGCACAGCATGTAAACAAGGACATATGTTTATAACTGTGAGTGCTGGTAGGTGAGGCAGCATGCTTAGTTAATGATGTGCTTACACTGGCAATATCAGGAAGAGTGTGTGCGTGGAGATTATTTCACATGCACCTAACTTGACCTGTCCCTTGTAGTTTTAGTTCTTCATCCCCATTTTCACGGCCACCTTTGCATTGCTTACTTGTAATACTTGTGCAGTACTATGCAGGAACTGAGGCTCAGGCAATCCCCTGCAGCTGCAAATACTTTATCTGTTCAGCTGACAACTGAGTTACTAAGCAGGTAAATTTAGTGCCACTGAAGTAGATTAGCTGATCTGTTGCTTGTGTGTTCCGCAGTGACTGCTAACTTTAGGGTCCCTGACCACCTCCATGCTGCCCCCCCGCCCTTCCAGACTGATACCCTAGGCATCTACCTAAACCTGCTTTATGGTAACTCTGGACCCATTTGAAAGCGGTTGATAATCTTCACAAGTGGCTCAAAACTCCTGGTGTGTGTAAGTACATGACACATTGTGTAACTGTCATTAAAATTGAACAGAAAACTTGCATACTACTCTTTCTTTAAGAGAACAGTGAAATGGCATCTGCTTCACTATACATTATGGTGGGTGCTTTGGAATCACAAGGTTTGTTTGTTGTGGTGAAGAAGTACTTTTTTTCCTGCTTGTCCTTGAAAACTTCTGTGTGACTCTAATCTAATATAAACATAAAGAGTGTGTTCAACTGTAAAAATATAACTTCCCTTCACCTTAATAGAAGCATTTGAACTATGTGAATAAAAACATCCCATATCCCATACTTGATGTCTATGGGGCTGATTTATAGTTGGGAACAACAGCAATATAAAAATAGCATCTCGGAAAACAGAAAAATCAGGATGAACTGCAGAGGGTTTAAAGGTTATAAACAATACTAGAATTGAGAAGTGACTTAGCTCAACTTTAAAGTATAGAATAAAACTGAATTATTTTTCAGCCTTTACAATTTGGCTTGTTCAGGTGCAGATTTGCTCCTTTTTTAGTTGTTGCATCCACCTCTGAATTAACCCACCTTTATGTTCTGTTTTGAACTGTTTAAAACTCATAGAAGCACATATCAAAACACATAAGGCTGTGTTTAAAGTAAATTTTAATCCGTATTATATGTTCCTGTGTTACATTGCAGTTGCTATTGTGGCAAATTAGGAAAAATTGAGAAAATAGATATGTTCCTATAGCACATAATAAAATGGTTTTGCAGCACAAATGTGGTTTTGTTTCATAGAAATTCATCTATATAAGTGAAAAGGTTAACCAACATGGTGACAGGTGCATTACCTTTGGTTATCCTTTTAATGGTAACCAAGCATATGGGGCTGTATGGGGTTCCACATCAGATTCTAAATCTTATTTAACTATTGTATTCTAGAGAATGTTGGCTAGAATCTGATTGGTTGCTATGGGCAAACTCTCCACTCTTTCAAAACCCACAGATTAGTAAATCTGGACCCTAGTGTGTATGTAAGTATTAGGGACCTTAGTATGTAGCTCCAGTAGGGGCAGGGAACTGTATGAATGTCTGATGTTCTCAGTAAAGCACTGCGGATGATTTGTGGTGCTATATAAATAAGTGTTAATAATAATATGACACATTCCATTGTTAGCTACAGGCAACATACTCTCTATACTTTTTATGTTCATATTTTACATACATGCAATGTTTTTTGTGAGAAGATTATAATTTTTCTTGAAATGGGTTAAATCCCAAAGTTGTGCCTCCTTTTTTAGATGTTGTGATGGGGAGAGCCATTCAGCTTCTTTTTTTGTGCTTGGAATCTGAGGGAGAAGGACTGCGGGAACCTGCCATACAAACTGAATTTGTATCTTGGTATTTTAGGTGTTGTTTGTCTGTATTGTCTTTGGTTTCCTATATTTTTAGTCTAGTATTGTATTGTCTTGTGAGTTATGTGTTCTGTATTTTTCTTACCACTATGCAGCATTCCAGTTTGTCTGTGGGCAGACCTGCTCTCTTGAGGGATGATGGCAGGTCGACGATTCTGGCTGCTTTGTCATCAAAGGTTATCTTGATGTAGCTGCAGGTATCATGGTCATCGGCAAGGGTTTGTGGACACTGCAGCAGTTCGGACGGTGAGTGTAAATGCAGCAGCATGCCGAAAAGCAATCTCAACTGATGGGCATCATGATGTCATCACTCTGGCATCTAGAGATAAGGGGTTGCAGTGCCTATATTTGTCAGTGCTTATTTTTGGCTTAAGGTATTACAGGAAGCAGTGTAAGCTTCGGTCAGGTATTGGCTTCAGTCCATCTTTTGAGACATCAGGAGGGTTTGTTCAGTGTGCAGGACAGGCATTGTAACCCTTGTGTTCCTTTTGGTTATTGACAAGGTTCGTATAGTGAATAGGGAGGGCTGCAAGTTTCTTGTGCCAAGTGGTTTAGACATTTGTTTCTTAGTGATGGTGTATACCTGTGTGATGCTGGAGTTGTGTTGTTTGAAGAATGGATATTTCAAGGGATTGTATCCTTGGGATAATGGACGCCTATGTTCTGGTCATCTGTGTATTGATGGGAAGGCATTCATTTTAGAAGTTTTTGCCATCCAAGTTGAAATGTTGAAACCTTGTGCCAATGCAGCTAGTGCTTGGTTACTTGCAGGTTATATGCCATTGGTGCTTTTGGTAGGTTTTCGCCTCCGATATTGGGCCTTATATTGTTTGTTAGATATAAAAGAACGTTGCACTTGTTTGATTCTATATTGTGACCACACACTGCCTTTCATTTGCCACCTTTTACTGATTTCTATTGTATTAATGCTAACAAAAATTTGAAGAGCACTAAACACCTTGTATGTCATAACTGTGGATTAGAACATCAAAGAGGGAGACATAAACTAGGTGCTTTAAGAGGTACTTTATTATAACTTGTGAAAAGGTCATGATTAGACCATGAATTACAGACATTGAAAGGTATTTTTCTGCATGTTCTTATGTTTAAATAGAAAGGTGTACTTTATATGTGTGCCATGTATAAAAGTAGTGATACACTAGACAAATCTTTCATTTTTTTTGTAAGTTATATAAAATGAATATTATTATATTACTGTATAATTTTTAAAAGCATCTATGTCAATTACTTGTTTTCTATATTTTTAGGTTTTTTTTGTAGGACAAATGGTAGACAAATATTCACCCATATAGTTTTTGCGGGACACAATAAAAATATACTTTTTTCTCTTTTCGGAAATTGTCAAACAGTTTTCTGTGGTATTTTTAGGTCAATTGCTGATTTTTTTTTTTTCTTCTTTAAGATAAACCACTGTGTTATTAAAAAATTTTTATTGATGGTTTGCAGTGTAACCATTCCCCATAGATGATGACAGACTCCAGTTTTTCTCAGATAAACAGAAGTAATTCCCTAATGAAGTGTCTGGTATTATTATTAAATTATGCTGGAAATTTAATAATGGATGTATTGGAAGAATGCTAAAAGTGGAGCAGAGAAAGTCAGACGCAAGGCTACTTATTAGCTTGTATATGTTTCTGTGTGACCTGTGATAGAGGTACGTGGACTTCCACTATATTTAAATGAAAAAGTGGACAGTCTATTGCTGCTGTGCTTCCATCTAAAATTTTCCACTAGCTCAGGGATGGGGTAAGTGTAAAATGTGGTATAATTGTCTTTATTAAATGGCCCTATTTTTATTTAAAAAGAAGTTAAGCATCAGTTATTTTTAAAAACACATTTCCTTTAATAAACTGCACTATAAAGATTTTATAAGCCTGAATAGCAGCGTTCTTCCACACATTCTGTCCAAAATTTTTTAATGTTATACATTTTTTAGGGTTTTTATTTCAAAACGTTTTAAACATGCTAACTTGCGTAGGCTGCTGGATTAAAAGCATTTGGTATACATGTTTTTCAGGACATGTTCCGAATTGCTAATGTCGAAACTCTGGATAGGGTTCACGCAGCAGATTTGTGTGTCTGCTACTCTGGATCAGGTCCTTTGACCATATTTGTTTTAAAGCATTGTGAGGGCTCACATTGCGAATTAGGGACATCCAAAAGGTGCTTTTTCGGCTGTCCCTATCTCGAATCAGAGCCCATTCAGAAATTTATTTTTTATGAATGGGTGAGCACCATTTGGTGCTCCGGCGATCAATTGCTATGTCTCATTGAGGCATAGGCTATCGATATCCCAGCCAGTTTGAACTTTTCGAAATAGGGCTGTTTGCTATGGGGGACCCACACCTGTTTTAAAGTGTTTGCTAAATTATATCAGTCTTAGTCTTTTTTTTTTTATAAATGTAAGCCAAAAAAAAGGAACTTAATAACAAAAAGATACAGTTGAAACCTTTTATTTATCTCAAATATGCAAAGCTACCTTTTAGGAGTTTTCAATTTATTCGATACTTCAAAGAAAACACTGTGTATGGCTCCGCCTTGCTCTAATCTTGATCATTGTGCATGCTCACAACGGGAGTGAGCACAGACATCTGGGCACACTCCTAATATGGGGATCCCGCTAATATGTTCTGTTATTAATACCGTGTTAAAAAAAAGTTATTATTATTATTATAATATTATTATTATTAATAATATTAATAATAATAGTTTTTTTTAATGCTGCAAATGGAAGCATTTAAAAACCCATTTTAATACTTAAATGGCAGAGGATGGAAGCTGCACAAACTGCAGCCTCTGCTAATATGGCTACACGACTGTGGGGAGAGGGGGATACGTATGCCACATTTTCCTAAGTTCTTTCCAGAGTTGCATGTTTATATACGAGTTTGGATAGGATATTTAGTGCATTCACATCACAGTTGCGCTAATACTCAAGATCAGGTCCCTGAGCCAGAGTTTTAGTAAAGTAGATGATCAGACAAACAGTAAAACAAATACTACCTATCTATCCAGAGTTCTGTGCGTAGGAAACCTGCATAGGTAGGACAGGGAATCGGTAGGTATTTAAAACATGCAAATCATAATATATAGGCAAACAGAGAGGTTTAATACAGCAGCCTATGTAAGTTGCATGTTTCAAAGTATCTCAAAGAATTTAAACAACTTCTTTTATGTATTGTCCTATTATATTAAATGCTTAAAACATAATTAAGAATAATACATATTTTTTAATAGCAAAAGAGAATTAAAGGATTTACTAAAATTTTAAATATATATTAATAATGCCTAAGTAAAATTTGCTATTTAATCATGAAAACAAATATGTAAAGTTGAGAAAAAGTCATTATAGTAAAATTTGTATGTTACGCTCTGTAGGACTGTCTATCGCCCCGATAGACAGAGAAAAATATTCTCCTTCCGACAGTCACACCCACCCTGAGCTGGCACAGGACTTCAGTAGGAAGAGACCCAACTACTGATCTGCACTGAAACACCTAGATGCTCATTGACATACAGTGATTCACTGTCAGTGAAAATTCCTTTCCCACTAGGACTCCACACACAGATGCAAACCCTGACAGAGCAGCCACTTTGTGACCACTTTTTTGAGCTTGCTCCTGTCTTGCACATGTGCAATACTTGTACAGTATACCTTTACCTTTCATCTGTTGTTTATTTTAGTGGCCAGAAGGCACCTTGCAATAATTATTTCCTTACCTGACAAGAAATATCCAATACAAGTTTTGTTAAATGATTTGTACATTTTGGAAATATACTATTAACATAAATATTATTTCTATCAATACGCATCCTGTTAAATTAGAAAGAGAACCAATTTAAAGGAGATCATCTGTGGACAACATTCTTAGCAATGGTTTTCTTTTCTATGTAGCCCCTTCCCCATAATTGTTAGCAGGGTCTTGTTTTATAGAAAACAATACTGATACACCTAACTGTAATAACCGTGGGTATCCATGGGAAGAAAACAACAGGATCTGCTACAATGTTATTCCTGTCTCTGAAATATCTGATGTACAGACATGCACGTCATTTGGTTTAAGAAGACTGAATTTAAATTATTCTATTTCACATTTTTGTTAGGTTTCTCTCTAACATATATATTAGAGAGTCACACCTACTAGGCTAGAAAAATGTATTATTTGGTATACAATAAAATATAATAATAAAAAACATAAATAAATAACTAAATAAATAAATAGATAATGTATTGTAATTATGTACGTTTGAATTAGCAGATATCTATATTTTGTTAAGCAGCATATTAACATTCTAGTTGTAAAGCTCTATTAATTACAGCATTCTGTATATATATGATGGAAACATTATGTAAATGTATGCATTATACTGCACAGCATCTGCTTGGAAAACCATACAAGCCATACCTGGAGCAATACAGTGGTGCTGTAGACTGCCTGAGGCAGGAAGCTATGCAGTGACTGCTGTGATTTTGAGAAATACAGTCAAGTGCAATTTAGGACATATCTGACAAGTGACCTAAAGGAAATAATGCTGCTGCTGCTCCATCTGCTGGACAGAAGTGGTTAAGCAGATGTGCTGTCATTTTGAAAGCAGCTGTCAATATTTTGCTGCAATCTATGTTTGGTTGTGCGTTACTTTTTGGGTGTTGGATCTTCAAACCAATAATGTTTTATTGTGTATGAATGCTCAAACAAAGTACATATAACACAGGCAAAATTTGGATGTTCAGCATTAATGTAAAACAACTTATTGACAATGTATATTACTCTAAGGGCAAGTGGGCATTTTATGTACATTTTCTTTTGGTATTGTATCACAATGTCAAATGTTACTGTTTAACAGATGATGTCCTAAGTCTATGTGTATATCTGTGTTATTGGCTCAATACCAGTTTCTGTAAACAGTATTACAAGTAATCTAGATTTGCTATTAGTTTTTATGCTACTTATTATTTGCAACCTTTTAGCATATCTACCGGACAAGCAATGTTACATTTTTGAAACAAAGAAAGAAATCTGGCAGTGCTGCCAAGTTCTATAGCAGTACATTGCTGAGTAATTTAGATGTGAGAATACAGTTCAGAGCCCCAAAAAGCAGCAGAAAACTAATTTCTAATTAAATCGTTGTAAATATGTGCATGATATTTTATAAAATTATTTTTTGTGTATGAATATTAATAATACTAATTCCACTTGATATTTACTATTATATTTCTTAAAAGTCATTTAATAATCTGTAATATAGGACCGAATCTTATATGCTATATAGGATTTAGGTGGAAATAAGGTGTTCTATATGGTGCATGAGTTGTTCACCTTAAACATAAAAAACATTTCTATAGTATGTATTATCTATAATATATAAGGGTTGTGTGTGTAATACATTACTGAATTAGCACAAGGCATTACAATTTTAACATATATTCTTATCCTTATAATACCAGAGAAGGTAACAAAATCTTGTTCTTCTGACTACAAACCAGTAATGAATTTATGAGATAAACTATTGTCTTCCTTGGTTGCCTGCAAATCAGTGGTTCTAAATCTTTGCCCTTCAGTAACTGTGAGCACTGGCCTATACTGGATGTACTATAATATCTATTCATTTCCATTTTCATCGGGTGATTTGGTGTGTTATAAGCCATCTGCTTATGTATTTTTCTGTTAGTTGTTCATATTCTATATTGAGATAAGAAAAATAAACCTAATCCCCTGGCATTACAAGATGTCTGAAGGAGGAAATTCGACCTATAGAAAGTCTTCGGGCAAATCACATGTTAAGAATATGTTTCTATAAATGTATGAAGGCATTACTAAATAAGTTTATTTTATTTTAAGAAATGCACTGTGCTTTGACTTAAATAATTAAGAACTCCTGTCGAACAACAAAATACGCAAATATACAGCACATGTCATATAATGTACATGATGTTATTTACCATTTCATATTTACATATGTAAATCATTGTTTTTCAATTACTGTTGCTGCATCTGAAATGAGGAATATAATTTTTCAATTGATTGCCAGCAACACAATACTGTGTACCCCTTTTCTAACTGACTCTTGCAGAGCCTTATTGCCCATATAGCACTTTGTGACTGTGTGTGCACTTATAATGCAGGGATGGGCAGCACTTGTTCCTAAACCACTTAATCCCCTGCTGGTCATCCCTGCCACAAAGCTTAAGATGCAGGTTGCAAAGTAGCTTCTATGGGTTTAATAACTCTTGTGTAAAATTGTGAAAATAAATACTGTGTAAATATTCCTGATGATAAAACTCAGCATGCTACTTATATAACTGAACATAAATCTATATATAGATATATATATTTAAAGTATCTCAGCATATAAAGGAAAAGATGACTGCCATATGTACTAGAAATTTACTATAACCAAACATTATGTAAATATAGAATATGTATAAAAATGTAATTTTGTCATTATTTCTGAAATAGAATAAAGTTTTTTCTTTTGGATGTTGTGTTTATTTGTAAATTATGTGTCCTGAGATGGCTTACTTTGATGATAGTCACTCTGATACCAAAAAAAACTTTAGTCTTATACTGGTATTCGCTATTTATATAAATTAACCTTTTAGTAATATATACAGGCAATACAGTAAACTATTACAGTAAGGCAAAATCTCTCTCTGTCTCACTTTCTTTTACACAGTTGACACAATGGTGTGTTTACCAACACTATAGCATTATCATAATAATTCTATAGTGTGTACTCCGCTCTACACGGTTTCCTAAACCACCAAGCTAATTCCATACACAAAATTATCATGTGCTGTTGTTTATATCTGGTACCTATTATTTAATCACTTTTTGCCATTTTAATCAATCATGGATATATGAACTATGGGGTAGATCCAGAACTATGTACCCGAATGATTTTACGCTAGCCGCTAGCATAAAAGCGCCCATTAGTACTTACTGCGCATGTGCGTGGCAGATGTTGCGCCGTGTAACTCGGAGTATAAGGGGCAGACACGTGTCATCATCGTAACTATGTATGAAGGGGCATGCCAGCCATACGACACCCCTAATTACGCTTTGGAGGCGGGGTGAAACATTTAAATCGTACAGTAGGTTCATCCATTACGGCCGACAGAGGTACGCTTGGAAAAGTTAAGGTAGGGTTTGGAAAGCGTAACACGGCTAAACTACGTAAGGCCGAGGAGAGTGCCAAGGAGAGTGCATATTAAGTACGCTACACTAGGGAACGTCATTGAAATGTAGCTCTGGATCTGGTCCTATTTTTCCAAAAAGTATTGTCTTTTTACATATCTAGGTTTGAGCCAATATAAAATGGTACTCTAAAGGTAACTAAGTTCTGTATGATAGGTGTTACCTGGATAAAACACATGTAACATCTGGAAGGCACATTTGCACTTATGCTCTGACGTTAGTGAGTCAGTAAGAATGGATCCGGTCCCTAGTTACTTTTGGAAAGTACTCTAAAGTACTTGTAGGACTCTACATAGGAACAAATAAAATGCCCGAGCAAATTGCTATTGTACAGTATCAGAAAAATAAAATGCTGAAATATTAAACACATTCGCAAAAAAATGATCCGCCATTTGCCATTTTCCAGGCTTTTCTGCTAAGGTTTGTCCTAATACTAAACAATAAAAGTCTCAATGTTGGGTTAGAATTCATGGGTTTTTTATTTTTAAAGATAAATCACCCAGCTCCCCTTAAAAGCTACAAAATAGATTCTGTAAACCAATAGTCCCTTGCTGTTTATCAACAATCATTCTGATTGAGGGCCTCAAAGAACTGACATAAACGACTACTGTCACCCTCCCAGACCAGGAGAATGTTGTCTATGTAGAGTAACCAAAGACATATATGTGGGATATACATGTCCAATTTGAAAACCATCTCACACTCCCACCACCCAAAAACAAATTAGCCAAAGTGGGTGCACAGGCTGCCCCCATTGAAGACCCGCATTGTTTAACATAATAACTTTAATTAAAATAAAAAAATGAATAGTCAGGACAAAATTCAAAAAATCTATCAAAACATGTCAAGAAAATATTGAACTGCTCTAATCCCAAGGGAGTGGCTAATACATGTGTAGAGCTACTCAATATCGCAAATAGCAGGCCACATATATTCAGTGATATTGATGTCATCAATCTTGGTAGGACGTCTAAAGTGTCACGAGTATAAGAGGGTAGTGTGTACACCTCCTAAGTTGGAAGTCCAGGAAATGGACATTCCTTTTTCCGAAACTATCAGGCAACCCAGCTGTGTCTTTTAATTTTTGTGTATTTTTGGTAAAAAAAAACACAACGTAGCGGTTTTAAACCTCATCGAATTCACTGGGCCCAATTCAATTGACCATGAAGACGGAAACTATTGCACCTTTTCCCTTCTATTACAGTAAGTAAAATTTGCGGATTTTAATATGCACCTCTATATGGTGTGTATAAATTTCTGCAATTTCAAGGGAAAAACACCGCAACCACACATCACAGTTAATTAAATTGGGCCCACTGTCTCTAAAAAAAATAAAACTGAGTGTATTTCATAGAAATTTCACTAAATGAACTTTGCAATGGATTCTGTTATCAGCAAAATCCTGCATGACTGAATAAAGTCTTGAACAAAGATTATCTATGTATTGTAGTTTTCAAAAATATACTCACAATGGGCTAGATCCAGACCTTGTTAAGTGCATGAACTTAGTTATACCTGGGCTAAACCATGTTGATTTCAGGGGAGTCATATTTCCTCTGCTGCAAACAGTATTAGTGTTGAGAGGTGATGTTTCCTATCCCAAGTCTAAATAACAGTGTGGTAGTAAAGCTGGTCAGTATCTGTGTGCAGTAAGCAATTTAAAGATATATCCCAGCATACACAGTATACAATTAACTTGGCTCCCCCTGAAATCAACATGGTTTAGCCCTTGAGTAACTAAGTTCATGCACTTAACAAGGTCTGGATCCAGCCCAATGGGG
>WWET01004254.1:80437-91546 GCA_011038615.1 Limnodynastes dumerilii
TCCCTATAAATTTTTTGTTTTGAATGAACCCACATTTTGTTGCTAGGCCAAGTTACAAACACTCTTACCCAATAGCCTTATTGCAGCAAATTCAGACTTCACACAACACTACAGTCTTCACTTTCTGGTAATGTAGAGCAGAGGTGGAACTAGTGAGTTGTAGGCCCTGGTGCAAAAAATATGCTTTGGCTCCGATTTATATCCCAGGTAACCCGTGGGGAGCTTCGGTGGTGCGGTGATGGCGACTGTGGGCCCTTGTATCAGCATGGGCCCCGGTGCTGTTACACCTGTTGCACCAATGGTAGTTCCGCCTCTGATACACAGAGATACTTTAATCCAGCTGATTGACAGTAGTGGTGTGTCTTAATTCACCAGCCTCAGGGATAGCCTAAACCCTCTTCTCCTAGTCTTTTTGGCAAAAACTGGCAACTAGGGATTATGGGCCGTATTCAGAGAACCACATTTTCTCCAATTTCCGTGCGTATTTTTAAGTACATTTAAAATGTGCATGTAACTTTTTATAGGTAGTTCATGTAGACTATACACGCGGAAGTGCCTAGCAGACGGACTTGTGAATCGGATGTGGGAAATTCTGCACGGAACTCCCATGTAAAAATACGCACAGAGGGATTTACATAGAAATGGGCGGGGGGAGGCATTTAAATGTAGGGAAGTGGGCACGATTACAATGATACGCACAGACGGAGGAGACGTACACTTGGAAGTGGCTGCGGAAAGTTAGGTCTAGTCTTTGGAGGCAGAAGTCTCTGTGGGCTCGGAGAAGCAAGGGGAGTGGCTGGGGTTTTGGTGGGTGTAACTTGCTCCGTCCTTGCGTATATTTGCGCTCCGATCACCAGACGGATCTCTGAATGCGGTCCAATATTACAAATGAACTCTCCCTGCATAAGAGGTCTCTCTCCCACTGAGACTTTGTGCTGTGTTTAATAGAGCCCTGTCCACATAACTTTCACAATTTCTAAACTCCTATTCTCTATAGCTATTGTACACTAAAATACATTTTTACCTGTGAGCCAATGATGCAAAACACACCTTGGCAGAGTTTTTCCAGATTACACACAATGGGCTGGATCCAGAATTAAGTCAGGGAATTTATGCGTCTATGCCAGATGTTACACTAATGTAACTTCTAAACTACATAACTCAGTTCCGTACATTAGAAGATCTAAAGAAGGGGCTGGCCCTTCAATTCTGCATGATTAACTCCTGCCATACTGGCGGAGATAGACATGCTAATGAAGGGCCAGGGGCGGTGAACAGCAGTTCCACACGGATCTGTGTTAAGGTATAATGGTGGACATGTAAGTATCCAGAACCCTGCATGAGAGAGGGGAGTTACAGGGGCATGCATGGTCCTTTCAGACCCCAAGACGTAGGGAAAACTTACATGGGTCGGATCCGTCCAATGGGCCCAGTCCATAAATTAGTGTACTCCAGATGGCGTGACGTATATTTTTGCGTAATTTTTCACTGTACATGCTCAGAACCCAAGAGCATCTAATGCATGCATTCAGACCCTAACTAAAATTGTGGTGGTTTGCATTCTGAAGGTCATGACATATGAGGGAAGAAGAGGAGGCCCATATCAACATACAGTATGGGCATGCACCCAATCCAGATCTGGACACGGATGAAAGTGGTCACATATATTTCCATTATATAATACAGTCTAACTACAATGCACTTATATTGTCACATAGCTGAATTGAGCTTGTCTGCTTTGTGTGCCTGTACGCTATGTGCCATACTTGTATAACCATCCAATGGTACCATTGTGTGCCTTTGGATCATACACATTACAGCCACAATTGCTGCCCACATGTAAGACACGCACACTGTGTTCAGATTTACATGTGCCTCTGGGTCAGGACCAATATCTCCACTAGTGACCTGGTGTTGGAAATGTATCTTAAGGTACTCTATCATTTGTGCCTTGGAAACCTGCTGGAGATGTAGCCCAGAGATAGAAACCATGCTGAAAATCTAGTGGAACGGAATTTTGTCTGGGAGCAGAAACATAACAGCTGTTTTGATGATGACATCTGTCTCCTTTGGCACAGACTTCTGGCATTTGAAGCTGCCCAACATACCAAAATACAGAAAATACAAACAACATAATTAAGGCTTTGATTCAGGTTCATTGGCAAATATAGACATCAGCATGTCAATGAAAAATGATCACTGTCTGCCCTAGACTGCTTTTCTGAGTTCACAGTGAACTGGTGAAGTTGACTGTGAACCAAAGACATGTGTAATTAACCCTTTATGATCTCTCTCCTGTTTCAATTTCAGCTGCAATTTCTTCTCCTATCAATTACCTTCAAGAGTTGGTAAGATCCTATTTATTTAGCTCTGTGATTGTGCACAAACTTGCAGTGGTTCTGTGATCGCTTGCAAAGAATTTTTGTTTTTTGTTTCCGTCTTTAATAAAACAAAATTTAGCTAAAAAAGGAAACTTTTGGTTCTAAAAGAATTGCATACATTATTATTGGAAAATAAATTATTGTGCGCCAATTTATGGGTAGCCGTTTGTACAAATAGAATCTATCACACAAATAGTGTATAAAAAATAAATAAAAAGTTAATATATAGTAACAACAATCATTTAAGATGTCCTAGGATTTCACCATTATGAGCGCAAGCTAATAAGGTATGTTCTATACCAAAGAGAAACAAAGAGAAAATAATGTAGCTGCGCTAAAGGGAATCTATATCTACAAGAAGTTCAGTGAAAAAAACATTTTATTAGTACACTTAAAATAAACAGAGAAAAATTTTCGGCATCTCTCTCAAACACCATGATATAAAATAACTCACAATTTAATACACTGTTAAAATAGCATATAATGAAGATAGCACAGATGGAAATAGGCCACCATGAATCGTATTGAAAAAAATCAAGCAAGGTGGAACGATGATAAAAACAGCTGATGACAATTCTGCTAATACCTGTGCAAATATACCATGGAGCCTTCACCTCTAATTAAAGAAGTAAAATCCAACACAGTTTGTGCAATATATATGGGTAATCGGTAACATCCACTTGCAAAGTAGGTACTTATAAATATAGGCACGACAGGAGGACTGTTTTGAATATCTATTAGGGCACTTGTGCAGGTGAAAAAGCAAGCTTGAATACTGGCGCCGGCAAGCTGCCTAGAAACCAAGTGATTGCCGATAGTATTTCACTGCTCGCAAATAGGGGAGAGATTCGACAGAGCTGCATGGAGTATCAATAGCATGGACTTACCGGGTGTCCCCGGGTCTCTAGTCTCTTAAACGTGCAGGATCGTTGCGCTCCCAATGCTCAGATATAAGTAAAGTTGATGTAGTCCAAGACTGTAGTACCGTGGATGTCCGCTACCAGTGTAAACCGCAATTGCAGATAAATAGCAAGGTAATTGAGGTATTACAGCCAAAATAAAAACAAACAAGCAACGTGTTTCGTCCCTGTATGGGGACTTTTTCAAGCCAGAGTAACTGAACGGGTGGGAGTGACCTATTTATAGGAAGTCTCCTATAACAATCAGGTGGGGAATGATTTTAATTAGGTACTGCAGCCAAAGGCATATACTGATTTACACACTTAAATTTAAAATACTAACAACAATAAAAAAATGAATATACTGAACCTCTTGCAGAAAAAATACACGTATTTATATATCAATTATCATAATAATAATAAAAAAACAACCACAAGATACATAGATAGATTAATAGCTGGAATTAATTATAAACAAATAGCTGTGTATACTTAGATCTATAAGGTAGAAATTAGCAATATCTATGTTTGGTCTAACAAACATCATTTATGCTCAATTCTATTTATCATAGAGAAATAAGTTGAAAGTAACATAACAACAATATAATATATGAAATACAAAATATATAGAAAAGACATACACAAATTATTTAAATGCATCCATAATCAATTAAATAAATGTGAAAAATCACCATTATATGAACACATATGCATCCACAACAAATCAGTATATCCCATAACTAAATTATTACTAAATGCATACATACACATATATACACTCAAAAATCATGCACAAATATGCACATACGCACCTCTATATATGCATGCACGCATATCTATATATGCATGCACACACCTGTGCACACAACCAAGAAATACACCATAAATCCTATATAAACAAATACATTAAAAAATAATAGATCACTAGGTCAGATAGCAAACATATCAAATTTTGGACAAATATTAGTGGGATAACAATTATCAACCCAGGACAATTGAACCCCAATTATAGTGCTCTGTTAAAGTGCACAAACTATCACCAAGAACCAATTAATAATAAATATTTTAAACATAAATGAGAAACATCAGTAAGATACGAATGTAAAATCCTAATAGAGAACCTCAAGGGACCTAGAGCAATAGATAATAAATATTGTAAACATAAATGAGAAAAAAATCAATAGGATACAATTGTGAGCTCTTAATAAAGACCTCAAAGGATCTAGAGCAAGTAGCTAGGGGGTAGATCCAGAACTACGTGTGCCGTACGTTTATTCGCGGAGCGTATTTTCGTGCACGTAAGTTCACTACACTCCCCTTGGCACACCCCTTGCACGGACATATTTTGTCAAGATACGCTGCCCAAACCCTGCCTTAACTTTTTCACACGTAACTGCGCACGTCCGCTAACGGACGTATAGACAAGTGAACGTACGCAGCTTAGCACGCCCATACTGTACACTTTAAATACCACCCCCTGCCTACTTCACGTAATTCAGACGTATTTTGGATGAACGTAAATTAGGCACGCCCACACGTAAGTATTTACGTGACACATACGTGATTGGCCCATACGTTCACAATTACGCTACGTGAATGTGCGTATTTTCTATGGTGCGCATGCGCAGTGCGTTCTAAACTGTGAATTTACGTCTCCGTAACGCGTAAATTCACTCCGATGCGTAGTTCTGGATCAGGCCCTAGGAGTGGATGTTCCGTCCACAGAGACTATGGGTCAGAGAACTCAAGGGACTCATTAAGACCCTCGGGAGATAGAGTCTGTAGACGGAAGATCCACTCCATCTCCTTCTTAAAGAGGGCATTATACCGATCACCACCCCTAATGGTGGATCGTACATGGTCGATCCCCATAACAGTAAGTGTGGATGATGACTGCCCATGATAATCAAGAAAGTGTCTGGAAACACTGTGAAGGTTATATCCTCTCTCAATATTTCTTTTGTGTTCTCTAAAACGTTCCTTCAGTGTGCGCGTGGTCCTGCCCAGATATTGCAGGCCACACCCACACTGAAGGACGTAGATGATGTAAGTAGAGCAACAATTAATAAATGAGCAGATGTCATATGTAACTCCAGTCACTGAGGAAGTAATTGATGACACTTTATTCCTCATAAATTTACAAGTGAGACAAACAGAATGATTGCACTTATAGTTCCCTTTTGGTTTCGTCGGTAACCAAGTGGAGCTTTCTGTAGGTTGGTTAGCTGGTGGAAGGTGGCTGGGAGCTAATATATTGCATATAGACCTATTCTTCTTAAAAACCACCCTAGGTTTAATAGGGAGTATAGGTCCTAAGATATTATCACATCTAAGAATCTCAAAATTTTTCTGTAAAATATTTTTAACTTTATGGGAAAAGTTGTTAAATTTACTAATGAAGATAAAATCCTCACTCTTATCACATCTTTCTATGTTTTTGTTATCTTGTTGAGTTGCTATAGAATCGTTTGATGTAATTTTTCCCACAGCTCTAATGGCGGTTGATCCAGCTTTTCCAAGATTACTAATATATTGTTTTTTCTTAAAGTTTTTACTATTCTTTCCAGTAGTTGAGAGCATCTCCGATCTATCCTGAGTATCGGCGAACATAATCGCCTCATCAATCACATTTACAGGATACCCTCTTTTAATAAATTCAGATTTTAGTTGTTGAGATTGTTGAATAAAATCAACATGTCTCGAACAATTTCTTTTAAGTCGGCACATTTGGCTCTTGGGGATATTCAGAAGCCATGGTTGGTCACTATTAAATTGAAGATCATTGTATGTATCTACTTTTTTCCGGTAAATTTAAGTCAGAATATTAGAGTTCTCTGTAAAAACAGTAATATCTAAAAAAAATTATTTTATCAGATGAAATCTCAGAAGTGAACTGTAAATTAAAAGTGTTAGTGTTAAGATAGGAAATAAACTGCTCTGCCAATTCAAGACCCCCATTCCAAATAATAAATAGATCGTCTATGTAACGACCATAGAGCACCAGATTCGCAGCAAAGGGACCTCCCCAGATGTAATGATTTTCAAACTCCGCCATGTACAAATTAGCGAAGCTTGGTGCGAATCTAGTGCCCATGGCCATCCCATGACGTTGTAAATAAAAAAGACCATCAAATAGAAAATAATTATGTGATAAAATAAATGAAATAGAATCCACCAAAAATTGAAAAGTCCCACAGAGATAGTCTCATCTCGTAAAAGGAATCCATCGATCACCCTGGTACCGTCGGCGTGCGTAATGTTGGTATATAAAAAGCCGAAACGTCCAAGGTGAGGAAGAGATAATGTGGTTCCCAGACTAAAGATGTTAGTTTATTGATTAGATGTGCAGTATCTCTAATATACGATCTCTGTGAGACTACGTGAAATTGTAAAAAGTGATCAACGAAAAAAGACAGATTGGAAGTTAAAGAACCCACACTCGAAATAATAGGCCGACCTGGTGTAGTGGAAAGTGATTTGTGAATTTAGTCAGATGAAGTTAGCCGTATCTTCTGATATAGCAAGTATTGATGCAAGATTTGAGCTAACTTAACGGCAAATAAGAATCACACATGGGCTATAGACGATAGCAGTGGATACCAGTGGCTGTGAGGAGTTATACCAAATGTGCAGACTTATTAGTGTTCTTGTGGGTCATCTTGTCACTTCCCAAAAAGCAGACAGGTGCCAGGCGGGCCACAGGTCCCACGGGTTCCCCGGCTAGGAGCACGGTGTGCACACTGCACCGCCGATTAGATGAGCCGGCTCCCAGGCGGCTCACCCGCTTACCTTCTGAAAGTGGTCGGTCCGGCAGACAGAGCTGCAGATTTATTCGACACAGTGATCCACTAGGCTTGTGGGTTAAAATGAACAGCCGACTGGAGTTCTAAACTCTGGGCGGGCTTTGAGCTGTGCTCAGCCAACAGCAGGTACCTTTCAGCGGCTTCCAAAGGTGATGAGAATTAATTTAAAGTTCCACTAGGATGTGTCCTGTGCAGTGCTGTATGGATAGACACCTCAACGCGTTTCACTACTACTGTAGTTTCTTCAGGAGGATAAGGTAAGTGATAGGACGAAAGGAGGGGTTAATTATTTATACGTAATTGATTGCACAGATGAGCTGTTAACCATTTGTTGCAGCTAGTGCTGCTGGATGCAGGTAATAGTGGTGTACGGAGGCTTAGGATCTTTATAAATTGTTCAGATTAAATTCAGAATAAATTAACTCTAAATAAAATATATATAAACAGGATAGGCATTACAGTGTTTAGATATTGGAATAAAAACGAAAAACAAACAAAAAGCTAAAACAAAACATAATTTCAGATTATACATATGACATCACAAAGAATCAATCAGAGTAAATCTTTAAATACCGGATTCAGATATAGTTAAGAACATTAAATATGATTATAACAGGCCAAATAATATAACTTTATAGAAGCAAAGTTCAAACAGAAGTACTTGATGATAAATTAATGTTATAAAGAAAAAACAAACTCTTAAAAATAAAAGATGTCATATACAGACTGTTATTTAGACTGTGGGCATCACACTTCTCTAAACAGACAGAGCTGATGAGATTTTGTATAATAAATATAAAAATACGAAGCTTTATAGAGAATAAGATAAATTAGCAGGTTTAAATTTAGTTATTTTGCTAGTCCCTAGATATTATATTTGTGTTGTTTATACACTAATCAACAATTACCATGTAGGGTATTCAATGTTAGTTCTTATGTTAATCGGATATATCATAAACCAATTGAAAGAATGTATCTATATACCTCAATAGTAGTTAGATACTTATATTCTATAACTGATTTGCCTGAGTGTACAGAATCCGTCTTTGGCTGGTCACCGTTGTAAGGCAGTCAATCAGCCAAAGGGAGGAATATAGCTGTGTATTTACACATTATATGTAATAAGATTTTGATGGCAATAGCAATTTTATAATAAAATTTGTTTTAGCTTTTTGTTTGTTGTTTTTCGTTTTTATTCCAATATCTAAACACTATAATGCCTATCCTGTTTATAATTATTTTATTTAGAGTTAATTTATTCTGAATTTAATCTGAACAATTTATAAAGATCCTAAGCCTCCGTACACCACTATTACCTGCATCCAGCAGCACTAGCTGCAACAAATGGTTAACAGCTCATCTGTGCAATCAATTACGTATAAATAATTAACCCCTCCTTTCGTCCTATCACTTACCTTATCCTCCTGAAGAAACTACAGTAGTAGTGAAACGCGTTGAGGTGTCTATCCATACAGCACTGCACAGGACACATCCTAGTGGAACTTTAAATTAATTCTCATCACCTTTGGAAGCCGCTGAAAGGTACCTGCCGTTGGCTGAGCACAGCTCAAAGTTCGTCCAGAGTTTGGAACTCCAGTCGGCTGTTCATTTTAACCCACAAGCCTAGTGGATCACTGTGTCGAATAAATCTGCAGCTCTGTCTGCCGGACCGACCACTTTCAGAAGGTAAGCGGGTGAGCCGCCTGGGAGCCGGCTCATCTAATCAGCGGTGCAGTGTGCACACCGTGCTCCTAGCCGTGGAACCTGTTTATTTTAACACTTGTTTTTTATGAAAATCTGATGTTATGTTTAGCCATTTACCATTTGATATTACTGTTGAATAATATAATAAATTAATAATAACTAATTAGCCCTCTTTTAAGCGCTCTGCATTCTTTTTAGTTTTTCACGTTTTTTGTTAAAGGGATTTATCCTCCCTGCATGAGCTGCTGTATTGGTCTAATAGATAATTCTGAAGTGCACTGCTAGCACCACAAGCGCTCCAGCACTCTTGTCATATATTTTCCGTAAATTAAAAGTGTTAGTGTTAAGATAGGAAATAAACTGCTGTGCCAATTCAAGACCCACATTCCAAATAATAAATAGATCGTCTATGTAACGGCCATAGAGCACCAGATTCGCAGCAAAGGGACCTCCCCAGATGTAATGATTTTCAAACTCCACCATGTACAAATTAGCGAAGCTTGGTGCGAATCTGGTGCCCATGGCCGTCCCATGTCGTTGTAAATAAAAAAGACTATCAAATAGATAATAATTATGTGATAAAATAAATGAAATAGAATCCACCAAAAATTGACGAAGTCCCACAGAGATAGTCTCATCTCGTAAAAGGAATCCATCGATCACCCTGGTACCGTCGGCATGCGGAATGTTGGTATATAAAGCCGAAACGTCCAAGGTGAGGAAGAGATAATGTGGTTCCCAGACTAAAGATGTTAGTTTATTGATTAGATGTGCAGTATCTCTAATATACGATCTCTGTGAGACTACGTGAAATTGTAAAAAGTGATCAACGAAAAAAGACAGATTGGAAGTTAAAGAACCCACACTCGAAATAATAGGCCGACCTGGTGTAGTGGAAAGTGATTTGTGAATTTAGGGTAATAAATATAAAACTGGAATAATTGGAAATCGATTGAACAAAAATTGAAATTCATCCTTAGATATAATGTTATCCCCAAGAGCCAGATTGAGCCATTGTTCGAGCTCACAAAGATAGAGATTAGTGGGATCATTTTTAAGAGGCTGATAATAAAAGGGATCCTGTACCTGTCTAAGTGCTTCTGTAACATACTGCTCTCTACTCATAATCTCTCCCCTATTTGCGAGCAGTGAAATACCATCGGCAATCACTTGGTTTCTAGGCAGCTTGCCGGTGCCAGTATTCAAGCTTGCTTTTTCACCTGCACAAGTGCCCTAATAGGAGGACTGTTTTGAATATCTATCGTGCCTATTTTTATAAGTACCTACTTTGCAATTGGATGTTACCGATTACCCATATATATTGCACAAACTGTGTTGGATTTTACTTCTTTAATTAGAGGTGAAGGCTCCATGGTATATTTGCACAGGTATTAGCAGAATTGTCATCAGCTGTTTTTATCATCGTTCCACCTTGCTTGATTTTTTTCAATACGATTCATGGTGGCCTATTTCCATCTGTGCTATCTTCATTATATGCTATTTTAACAGTGTACTAAATTGTGAGTTATTTTATATCACAATGTTTGAGAGAGATGCCGAAAACTTTTCTCTGTTTATTTTAGGTGTACTAATAAAATGTTTTTTTCACTGAACTTCTTGTAGATTTAGATTCCCTTTAGCGCAGCTACATTATTTTCTCTTCATACATTATTATTGACTTCACTAATTATATTTGTCTGAAAAAATTATTTAAGGGTAAATCTTCAGAGTATTATTACATATATCGCTGTTGCTCTTTTTTTTATGCAATATTTTTTTTTTTAAATTAATAAAGTATATGATATTTTAAATGATCACGTGACCGTAGAATATGATTTCTGTGTGGTGTACTATAAATGGCCCTTGGTTTTTAATTTAAGAACTTCTTGTTTCATCATATATTGTAGGCCACTCAGTAGCACCTGGAGTGCAGACATTATTAGAAGTAATAATCCAGTGTAATTCCATTTTTTCCTTTACGTATGTGTTGTGACGGCTTAAACCGCATATTGGAATTAGCATGGTGTTACACTCCGTTAACATGTCTGTATTTCTGTTCTGTTATTTTACTGTTCTATTCATTTTATGCCTGCCTATTTTACTGCTATGTATCTGCCATTGCTAGCTGTGCAGCTAGCTGCACATTCCCAGCTGCAGCTATTAGCTCTGGAGGTGTGTCAGGCCCTCCTCACTGATTGGATTGGGGTTCTTTAAATAGCTGCTGCTGGGATCTGCACACCGTCGGTTATAGCGTCTGGTCCTTGCTTTATGCTCGCTGACATCGTGTGCCTGATAAGTGCTTTTTGCTCTTGCTACCCTGTT
>WWET01004254.1:91566-105212 GCA_011038615.1 Limnodynastes dumerilii
GTACGCTCATCGTATGCGAATTTTCGGCAAAAAATTCGCAATGCTCATGCCCAGTATGACAGCTTCCGGTCGCCTGAGCGTCATGAGCGAATAGCGGGCGTATCGTTAGCGTATTTTTCGCTCGCTGGGCGTATTTTTTTTACGATGGTCGGCTGGGCGCCCGTTTTACTACAGGGAGGCGGGGATAGCCATTTAAATTGTACAGTATGGGCGTGCTAAGCGTATTTTCTCAGCGTATTCTTTGCGAATTTTCGTACGGCCGACGGTCGTACCCAGTGTAGGGTATAGCCGCCGTAAGCAGGGACTTTACTATGGGAGTGCTAGGGGCGTGTAGTTTGATACGACGAGCGTACGTTCGCATTCGCCCGTCGTTGCGAATTTTCGTAGCGCTGGATCAGGCCCAATATGCGGCCCCGGATTAGTTTAGTCAAGCTTCAACAGGGTAGAGACCAGGGGGGGGTGAATGTTCCTGACCTAAAGGCTTACAATCACGCTGCTCAGCTTCGTCACCTACGTGACTGGGTCCTAAACACTGATACGTATAACAAAACAGGTCTAGACCAACAGTTTCTGCCAGATATTAAATTGTTAGCCTTCTTGCACTTACTTGATGGGGAAATTCCTGACACAGTGAGGGGAAACCCTCTGTTGATGTCTATTAGGAAGCTTTGGTTTCGGCTGAGACATTCCTTAAAACTGAACCCTTATTTCTCCTTACACCTTCCCCTGCTGGGCAATCCAAACTTCCAAGACTGTGCGGTCGCTCACCCATTCACGGTATGGGAGCGTAGAGGTATTACCAGCATTGGCAAATTGGTGAACATTGGGAGCAAGAGGCCCCTCACTTTTGCGCAGGCCAGGGAAAAATTTGTGTTTCTGCAGGGGGCGAATATGGCTTTTTTGCAAGCCCAACACTATATTAGTTCTGTTCTTAGATGTCTCTCTGATAATGACTGGGACAATCAATTCGATAGGCTTCTGCTTATCCCTCTGCCGAAACACAAAGCCATTTCTGTACATTACTGCCACCTAAGACATGTATTCGACTATTCAAAATCACGTACAGGGATCTCTCAATGGCTCCAATACTTCCCCAACCTCACAATTAAGGATATTCTCCGGGCTTTGGAAACTGAGAGTAGGCTGATCCCTGCTATGTCTTATAGAGAAATGTTCTTAAATATTGTACATAAGTCATATATCGCTCCGCTGCGAGGGTATCAAATGGGTATCATCCAAAATCACACGTTTCTAAAGTGTGGAGAGTTGGAAGCTGGGCTTAATCACTGTTTGTGGGAATGCCCATTAATCAAGCGCTTTTGGAAGATGGTGTGGCGATTTGCAGTGGAACTGTTGGTGACTCCCTTTCCTCTCACAGCCTCTTGGGCTCTCTTGGGGATAGTCCCTAACAACTCACATGCTCCTATAGCAATCAGAAAGTTATTATCCTGCATCTCGGCAGCAGCGCGTAAATCCATTCTCCAATCCTGGCTGCAGCCCCACCCGCCTACCATGTCCTTATTCAGAGAAAAACTCTTTTATCTGTTCAAAATGGACTGGCTAGAGACTTCCCTACAGAAGGAGCAGAAAGTTGAGAAATGTTTTCAGTCTTGGGAAAGTTTTATCGCTATTCTCTCAGAGAAGGTTAAAAAGAAAATTTGGGGTTGTTTCCGGGACACATATTGGTTCGAACTGCGCATTCACTATAATGAACCCCCTGTGGTACTGGAGTCATAGTTGGAGAGACGGCGACCCCTGAGTGCACACTATTCGTATTCTTACCTGAAACTGCCCTTTGTTTTATCTCTACTTTGTACTATGACAATGTTTAGATGGCTTCTTGTTAAGTAAATATTTGCAGTCTATGTTTCTGTAAACAATGTCAACTTGATATACATGTTTCAATAAAAAAGTTTAATATAATTATGAGAACGCTGACTGGAATAATGAACTCTAATTAAACAGAACAAATGCTGACCTAGCAGCCAGTGAGAGGGATAGAAGGGAGTTCAGGGAAACTCAGATCTCTGATCCCTCTTTGGGAGGCCTAAGGCACTATCTAGTCACAGCAGTTCTGGGATGGATGTGGGGAGTGTGACCTGGAGGAAGGGGTTACTGTACCGGGTAGCTGGGAAGATGGGTGCTGGTCCAGTTAGGGAACATTTTCAACTGGTGGTACCACGGGGCTTCCATGCACGACTAATGTCAGTTGCTCATGATATCACTATGGCAGGGCACTTTGGCAGGGACCGAACACTGAAGCGTCTAACCCAAAACTTTTTCTGGCCTGGAATGTCCGATGGTGTTCGGGTCTTTTGCAAAACGTGTGATGTATGTCAGTGACTGGGGCACCCTGATGCTCGTGCTCCACTCCGACCCTTGCTTGTATTTGGTGAACCTTTTCAGTGAGTGGCTGTAGACATTGTAGGGCCTCTTCCTTTGCCCAGTAGATCAGGGAAGAGGTACATCCTCACGGTGGTAGATTATGCCACAAGATATCCTGAGGCTGCATCCCTTTCTTCCATCACTGCAAAACAAGTAGCGGATGCACTGTTATATTTAGGGAATATTTAGCAGGGTGGGGTTTCCCAGTGAGATCCTTACCGATCAAGGCACTCAGTTCATGAGTGAACTACTTCAGTGCCTCTGGGTGAAGTGCAGAGTGCGGCAACTCCGTACTGCCCCTTACCATCCCCAGACTAATGGACTGTGTGAACGGTTCAATGGGACTCTGAAGCAGATGTTGAGGGCGTTTGTGACTTCAGAGGGTGGGGACTGGGAATGCTACCTGCCGCACCTCCTGTTCGCATATCAAGAGGTGCCGCAGGCTTCTACTGGCTTCTCACCTTTTGAACTCTTGTATGGGCGCAGAGTTTGTGGGCCACTTGACCTGTTTCGGGAGTCTTGGGAAGGGGAGGTAGCCACCTCAGATACTTCTGTGGTGGAGTATGTTGTCAAACTTAGAGAAAAATTGGAGCAACTCATAGGTCTTGCGCAATCAAATATAGTCGAGGCACAGGCCAAGCAAAAGTCTTGGTACAATCAGGTTGCATGAGCTAGAGTGTTTGAGGTTGGGCAGAAAGTACTTGTTCTAATGCCCACATGCCAGAACAAGCTCCAAGCTGCCTGGGCTGGACCATATACGGTTGCAAAACGTCTCAGTGATATCACTTATGTGGTGTCATTTGTCAGCACAGGTAAGAGACAGAGGACCTACCATGTGAACATGTTGAAGGCATATCACGAGCGTAGGGAGGTCGTAGCAGCGGTTTGCTGCTTACCAACGGAGGAACCAGGAAGTGACCCACTACCTGACTTCCTTGCGGATGCCAAGGACGATGGTGTTGTAGAAGAAGTGCGCTGGGAGGAGAAACTGAGGGAACAGCTTGTGTCTTTGCTGCTCAGTTTAGCAGAAAGCTAAGAGGTGCAGGAGATGCTAGAGTTAGGGGTCATTCGACCATCTTACAGTCCATGGGCATCCTCTGTTGTATTAGTTCCCAAAAAGGATAAGACAACACGGTTCTGTGTAGACTACTGGTGGTTGAATGATGTGACTGTGACTGACGCCTATCCCCTGCCCCGTATTGATGCTCTATTGGATGAGTTAGCTGGAGCAAACTACATCTCTACCTTTGACTTGAGTAAGGGGTACTGGCAGATTCCCCTGACCCCAGAGGCTCAGGAACAGTCAGCCTTCATCACCCCATTTGGCCTGTTTGAGTTTACATGCATGCTATTTGGGATGAAGACCAAATGGCCAGCCACTATCCAGGGTGTGATTGATGGAATCCTGGCGGATTGCAAACACTTTGCCCAGGCATACCTAGATGACATTGCCATTTTCAGTAAAACCTGGGAAGAGCATCTGAAACATGTACAGCAGGTGCTATAGGGGGGGCAGGACTGACAATAAGGTCATACAAGTGTCAGATGGGAATAACAAAAGTACAGTATCTTGGACATCGTGTGGGGGAGAAAAGGTTAGGCCTGACCCAGCAATGGTAGAAGCCATCCGAGACTGGCCCCGACCCACGAAGAAACAGGTGCAAGCTTTCCTAGGGACTGAAGGGTACTACATCCGTTTTGTCCCTGACTTCAGTACTGTGGCCAAACCCCTGAAGGACCTGACCAAAAAGCAGGTAGTTGACTGGACTCCCGCTTGTGAGCAGGCATTCCAGTCATTGAAGGAGGCCCCAATACAAGCTCCAGTACTGATAGCGCCGGACTATGATAAGTACTTCATTGCACAGGCTGATGCCACACAGCCTGATGGGCAGGAGCACCCTGTGGCCTATTTGAGCAGGAAACTGCTGGATTGGGAAGTGCGGTATGCCACCATTTAAAAAGAATATTTGGCAATTGTTTGGGCTGTGAAAAAACTTCAGTCATACCTGTATGGACGTTACTTCACCGTTGTGACGGACCATAATCCTTTAAAGTGGCTACAACACACCTCAGGGTAGATTGGCAGACTTTTGCTGTTCAGTCTTGCGCTTCATATTTGTGACTTTCACATTATCCACAAGCAAGGGAAGGCCCACAGCAATGCGGATGGACTGTAGTTTTCACAGGAATGGTAATGAGGTCACATCCTGGCTTGAGAGCACAGTGGGGGGTCCTAAGGTACAGCTGTCCTAAGATACAGGAACTCTCTACTTTAAGAGCCCATGGACTTGGGGAAATTCCGTTATCTGTAAATTATGTTATATATAACCAGTTATGTGTAAATTGTGTTAAAGTCCTGTGTCTGTAGGAAATATTTCCTGACTGTAAATAATTGAATGTTATATTGGAGACGGAGCGGCACCATTTGGAGCTCGTAGTGGGTGTTCCCCCCTCCCAGCATGTGTGCTAAAACCTGTATATTAACTGAGCTGTGTCTGTATGAAGTAGTTATTCCAACTGAGGAATTCCTACTGAAGTATTCTGAGCCTGGACATACAAGAGGTTCATAACACCACTGGTCCAGAGGTCCTTATCAGGACCCAATGAAGAGCTAATAAACCATCTATTTGCTTCAAGCATCGCTTTGGCTGTATTCCTGTGACCTACAGATTAGCTGACATCTACTCCATACCTCTCCTATCTAATCCATTTCTCTGCTGATCTGAAGAGAGCCCAGCATCATGTCTGCTCTGCCAGCTACCCAGCAGCCCCAGTCCAAAGCAAGTGGTTCAGGGGGACAACATCCAGACCAGTGGCATGCAACAGCTATTCCAGTGGATACCCGGAAGGAAGTGGTTCTAGGTGTCGGTGGTAGGAGCCTAGTGGTGGCAGCAAAACCCCTTCCACAGTGCAGTGGGAGGAGCCAGTGACAGTTGGTTACTGGCTGTAATAAGGAACCCCTATACCCACGGTGTAGGAGCCATATCAGGATAAGTCATATCCCGAAGCAACGTAGCAGAACAACGGTCGGTTACAGACTGGTGACAGCAGTGGGATCTGTGGATTGTGTCACATTTTCTGATGGCAGCAGTGGGATCCGTGTGTCCTGTCACAAGTACACACTGTAAAAGAGAAGAAAAAGTGAGAAAACTGTATAGCAGTAAAAAATACAGAAGAACCCTGAGCAGATAGTGCCATCACAATGACCCAAATAGAGAGGGACATAGAAATGTTAGAAGATCTGTTGAACCGGTCAAAATAATCAGAAATGGACACAATTATCCTGCTGGTAATATACAGAAAAGAGAGGTTTCATTTCAGGTCCCAACAAGATAGCAATTATGGGAGAAACCACAACAAATTTTAGCAAGATAGAGACTACATATGGGAAAAGGAATACAACAGGAGAATGCCAATGAATAACAGAATTGAGATCCTAACAACAAAGAACAATCTTATTTTATCATAACCTCCCAAAAAAAATGCCCCCCCAAGAAGCAAGAAAATCCAAAATAAGAGAAGCAAAAGCAGAATTGAAGAAGATAAGAAGAATAGAACAAAAAGAAAAAAAAATGCAGAATAGACAGAGGACAAGTAAAGATTTTTAATTTGAAACTACACTGTCTAACCAAAGAAGAGAAGAAGGTCCTAGGGAAGGGACTAAAGTTTGCCCCCACAGAAAGAGAAGACATCTTCGATATGTATATAGATCTCTAGAAATTCATAAGGTGCCTTACTTTAAGAGATTTTTTTAAGAAGAAAAAAAGATGAAATCATTGAAGATAGAGATAGGAATGAAAAAATATTTAAGCAAAAATCGACTTTCTACCCTTAACATCCTAAAAGACACTGGATTGACACATTCAATCCTTTAGTGAAAAATCTTAATTTGAATAAAAACAAAAAGAATAATTAGAGAGGCCTTAAAGTCACTAAAACAAAATAGTGACATTGGGCTGGATCCAGACCTAGTTAAGTGCTTGAACTTAGTCACTCCTGGGATAAACCATGTTGATTTCAGGGTGAGTCAAGTTAATTGTATTCTTTGCATGCAGGAATATATTTTTGAATTGCTTACTGCACACAGTTACTGACCAGCTTTACTATCACATTGTTATTTAGACTTGCGATAGGAAACATCACCTCTCACTCTAATACTGTTTCCAACAGATGAAATATGACTCTCCTGCAATCGACATGGTTTAGCCCAGGAGTAACTAAGTTCAAGCACTTAACTAGGTCTGGATCCAGCCCATTGGGCTTAAGAAGGAGTTTGAAATTAATAGAGGAAGGTTACACCTGGGCAAGACCATGTTGATTGCAGGGGGAGTCAAGTTAATTGTATTGTTTGCATGCAGGGATATATCTCTGAATTGCTTACTGCACACAGATACTGACCAGCTTTACCTTTACACTGTTATATAGACTTGGGTTGGGAAACACCACCTCTCAACTCTAATACTGTTTGCAACAGATGAAATATGACTCCCCTGCAATCAACATGGTTTAGTTTAGGAGTAACTTTCCTCTCTTAATTTTAAGCTCCTTCTTATGTCTGTATCAAGCCCATTGTGATTAAACCATCCAAAAAGAGAGGAAGTATTTTAATTCAAGATAAAGTAGAATATGAAAAAGAATGCCACAGATTATTAGGAGACGATAACACATATGTAAAACTAAAAGGTGACCCTACTAAGATCCATGAGAAGTTGAAAGAGTGGCTAACTCCACTCCAAGAGAATAATATCTCTGAAAAAGAGAAAGATTTTCTCATTAATAAAAATCCAAATATCCCGGCCTGTACATATTACCAAAAATACACAAGTGCTCAGTAAATCCCCCCGGAAGACCCATTATTTCTGAAGTGAATTCTCTAATGGAAAATCTATCACAGATGATTGATTCCTTTTTTCAACCTCTTATGAGAAATATTAAATAATATTTGAAGGATATAGGACATTTGTTACTGACATTACAAGAACATAATAAAGCTAAGATCTTGTATCTGGCAACAGGGGACGTGAGTTTGCTGTACACTATAATTGACCATGAATTAGATATCGGGGCAGTAAGGTGGGAATTAGAAATAGTGATCTAAAAGAAAAAAAGGAAATTTATTGTGGAAGGAATTAGGTTTATTTTGAAAGCAAATGGAAAAATCCTTCTTACAAAGAACGGGAACAGCGATAGATACTAAATTTGCCCCGTTACACCAACATTTTTATGTAGAGGTGGGAGGAGCAATCAATATATGAACACCCATTGGCCAAACAACATATGTAACTGTACCGAAGGTACATTGATGATGTTTTCATACTTTGGAACGGCACATAGAAATATGCAGGGCCTTCAACTCCAATGGATGCAACATCAAGCTCAATTTTAAAGTAGATGAAACCGAAGTTGAATTTCTTGAATTAGTTATATGAAAAGGAATGGAAGGATTAGAAACAAGGACCTTTCGCACACCAACAGATGTAAATTCTTTTATTCCTCAAGAGAGTAACCATCATCCAAACTGGCGGAATTCTGTGCCCCTCAGTCAGTTCATAAGAATAAGGAGGAACTGCTCGTGTAAGGAAAACTTTCATTAACAAGGAGAGGAATTAAAAGAACAGTTCTTGAGAAAAGGATATGAACCACGTAATATCAATAACACAATAAAAAAAAGCAGCAAATAAAGCAAAACGTAATCTTCTTAGGGAAAAAAAAGGAAGAAAAGTAATCTTCATCTCTCAATTTAATAAAAACTATAAAAATTGGAAAAATCATTAACAGACATTGGGGCCTGCTGAAAAAATGATAAGGAACTTGAGGACGTCATTAGAGAAAAACAAGATTTTGTATACACAGTAAGAAGGCAAGAAACATCAGAAGAATGGGCCAGATCCAGACTTAAGTATGACAACGAATTTATGCATGCTGCATACGTAAATTTGGCTGTTGGAACAAATTGCGCATGCACATGGGTGATGTTACGCATCATAACTCGGATCGTATGTAACTTGTTCATAACAACGTACAAAGGGACATGTCATCCCTATGCAAGCAGAAAATACGCATTGTAAGGGAGGCATTTAAATTGTACAGGCACTTAGGCACTTACGTACGACAAGGTAATACGTACGACTACAGATACACAAGGAAAACTTAAAGTAGGGTTTGGAACTTGTAAATCAACAAAATTACGTTCAAGGGTAGTGTCAGGGGAGTGCATTATACTTACTAATGCGTAACTATGGTATGCGATCGCACTTAAAGTGAACTTAAGTCTGGATCTGGCCCAATGTTAGTAAGCAGTGTTACTACCCAACCAAAAAATAGAACTATCATTAAAAGTAAAGGTTTCCATTGTTGTGGCAATTGTATAATCTGTAGTGTGAAGTCAAATACATCCAAAATAACTTCTTTCCAGAACTTAGGAACGAAGAAGGAATATAAAATCAAAGATATCTTAACATGTGACACAAAGTACAGCATTTATCTAATGGAATGTTCTTGTGAAAAGATTTATATAGGGAGAACTACCAGAAAGATAGGTGGAGGGACCAGCTAAACAACATTAAAAAGGGAAATGTATCATCACATCCCCTATCAAAACACTTAAAAAATAAAATAAAAAAAAAAGAGCATGACTGTAACATCAATGCTATTAAAACCCTTATAGGACTTAGAAGGTTAAAGGACAGTTGGATAAACAATAAGGGACAAGAATAACTTGCAAAAAAGAAATGGAGACTGTTTTAAGAATGGGCACACTATCTCCTGAGGGGTTGAACAATATGTTCGAATTAAAGCGGTTTTGAATTACATTTTTTCCTAAGATTACACATGCACCCTTAGTTCATTTAAGAGCTTATTTTAAGCGGCTTACACGGTCACTAAAATTTCTTTAAGATTATCATTCACTGAGAACTAAAAATAAGGAATTATTATTTATTAAGATTAAGAAGTTTTTTAGACCCATCAATAATTGGGTTTATATTTACACAGGTATAAAATCCAAATTGGGTTTGTATTTGTACAGGTATTTATTTTTTAAAAATCCAAAAGCATTTTCAGTATTAGCACCATCCCACAATAATACCAGAAGTTTTAGTCATTTCTTAAATGTATAGATTTATTGTGAAGAGGCTTACACTGTCTATTGAAGCCGATATAGTTAAACAAGTTTTCACTATTTTTTTTATGTGAAACACTTTGGGGTTCAGGACCCAGGGGATACACAACCGGCAATATATAATGCATTGTTGTTCCAATAGTGTACTTTCTAAGAAATACACAAAGGATCCCTAAGATTATACTTGGTTACATAAAGAAAATAATGATGTTTCTGATATACTGTAGTAGGAATGTTTATAATGTCAGTCTCAGTATAAACTTTTGGTGCCGGGAACCTATTTTATGTACATTTTTTACTCTTAATGTTATACCAAAGATTGTGTGATGTTTAAGTTGGGTGTGGGACCCCGACTCGAGGAGACATTGCAATTGATCCACGGAGCACCGAGCTTTCGGTGCTTTGAAATGTAAGTAAATAAAGTCCCCCACTCCTTTCCCTAATTCTAACCCTCCCCTCTCATTACCCTAACCCTAACCGTCCCTTCCTGGCAGCTTGACCCTAACCCTCCTTTACTTGCAGCCTGACCCTAACCCTCCCTCCCCTGCAGCCTGACTCTAACCCTCCCTACCCCGCACGGAGAGGTTATTCACCTTTCCCTGCGGTCCGGCGGTAGCGGAATGAGTGAGTATGCCGATCGTCATACTCATCCATTCTAAAAAAAAATAGAAACTGGGTAGATCCTTTTATTTTTAAACTTGATATAGTTTTTACTCTTTTACTCTGGAGATCAAAATTGGTTCCGGAATGGATATTAATAAACAAGACAATGGGTGAGTAACTAACATGTGAAAGCGATGCTATATGAAGGATAGTGCACTTGACATCTCCTCGCCCACTTATATATACAGAGAAAAGTTAGTAGAGGAAGATACCAATACCAAAAGAGGAAACACGTAAGTGAAATATTTAGCATTTTCTCTGTTACCATACACTGGGAACTATTGCACAATTGGGTTCCTCTCTTGTCTTCACATATTGTATCTTTTCCTTAACTTGAGTCGGAGAAGAAAGTCTAGGACTTCAGAAAACCCCCTTTAACATGGAAGCATATATTAAGAGTGTGGTGTCTACTATAACGGGAAAGGACTGGGAGCCATAAACTTCATTTTGGAAGCACTTGTTATAGGTTGCGGGTGGATCAGAGGTCATACAAACCGCTGATCCGTCTGGGTGACTTAAAGCTGTCTTATGTAAGTCACCTAAAGTCCACATGAGAGCGCGGAGTGACAAGGGAGTTCACACTCCTCTTCCGTACGGGCTTTCAAACCCTGGATCTGGTCCTAAGATCCTGGGATCTCTTGGAGGAAAGAAATAAAATGTTTGCAACTATGCTAAAATGCAAAACATATTATTTTATTTTTTATATGAATGCATTTGAGTTTGTAGAAATAAATAACAATATACTAACAGACTTGCTAATATAGAAACACGCAGATAGGTAAAATAGGGGACCGACCTTAGCTATTGAAAACAAATATGACATGTTCAAATAATTCTGGAGCTACAAAGAGAAAGTTTATAAATCACTTCTGCTTGTAGCGCTCAATGAAACATAATGAATTGCTTCTTGCATGTATATTGTGCAATTCCTGAGCTAATATTATCTCAGCATTCTATTTGGAGTGTTTCATTACCATGACTGCAGCCCAACGGGAGAAGTCACAGTTAAAATGTTGACTCAAGAGGCTTTTAGTATAGTACAAATCAATTTGACAAGTTAACTTTAAAAAGTCTATTTTTTTTAACACTACAAAAAGCTTTTCTACTAGAGGTCCTTTTCCCCAATATACTGGTTGCATGGCTATTTCTAAACTAGTTTGTTTTCTAGCAGTAGTAAGACTATCCTACAACAAAAACAGACTGACTGCAACTTAAAGAATATTGTGATGCAAAGGTTTTAAGTAGGTGCGGACCTGCATGTATCCGCACCTAAATTGAAGCTCCTTTCCACACAACATCCGCCTTTTTTTAAGAACCTAAGGCTCTTTAGAGTGCCCTAGGTCTACTCCACCTTCTAAACATCTTAAGAAGGAAAATACACACAGCCTGGCTCATTTAAATCCACCCCCCCACTATTCTTAAAAATAGTTCATCTACATTCCTAAAGGCTACGCGGCTTGTGCAGGACTATGGACTCCTTTACCAGCAACCGGGTTGTATGTAGGTGATAGGGCACTGGGTTTAACTCAGGACAGCTGGGGAATGGAATAGAGTTTAGCTCTTATCCGATGGTCACAGGATACAGCATGCATAATTCTTGAAATTAGTTAGATGGGTAATTACAAACCTGGTCTCCTACAAATCTGAGAAGTACTAATAAATACTAGTAGTGGTACTAGTGATGAGGTCTTGCAGCAGAAATCACCAGGTTACAAATGCTCTTCAGCCTCAAGCACTCTTGTTTCTATAAAAGCACACGCTTCTTATTAGATATTACAGTAAAATATCATAACACAGCAGGAGTTTAGTGCTCTTTGAAACCATTCAAATTGGTTCAATTAACTAATAAACATGACAGTACAAACATTTGCATATCAGGAATTCATATGGTTTAGACCTTTTAATGTACAATTAAATATTCTACTTATTACAGGACATGCAAGAAATGTTAATAGATGATACAGTCAGGGCCCCTTATGTTATTCTGAAAATACTTAAGCTGAACACAGCTTTACTAGCATATACAGGCAGTCTGTGTAATTGTGGACACCAGCCACCAGCCATTTGCAATATATCATAACATTGGTAACATTTATGATATCACTTAAAAACACACATATAAGTGCTGGGAATTAAACATTGGAACACTTATTGCCATTGTATATGTGACGACAGGGAGAGAAGGGGAGCAGGCCACAGCCAGTTTAAAATACATAGGACTATATTCATACTTAATTCTGTATGTTAGCCCCCTATGGCACTGTGCATGTTACGTTAAGGAAGTTTGCAGTCATTCTTAGGTAAGAATACGGTCCATAATGAGGCAAAATGTACTTTACACAGGCCACCCTGATTCTAAAACTGACTGTAGCAGGTTTGTCAAACTCCTGACCTTTGTCCTGTTAGGTTTCAGTAATTGCCTCAGGATACAACTTATAGCCAGTAGATGATTGTTACTGACTCCTCCTGCTGCACTGTAGGAGATTGTTCCTGCTTCTGGATATTGACTGATATGGCTGCTGCACACTCCTTGTGAGTGTCTGGCTGATACCTCCCTTAACCACATTTTGATCACGATTGCCAAAGGTAAGATGGGGTGTCTAACATTTGTCAGGGGGAGTAAGGCTGGGTCCTCTCACCAGCCCCAGAGTCACTAAGTCTGGACTTGGAGTTTTTTTATTTAAAATTTCGAGCAGATATTTACTTGCAAAGACTGGCCCTGGGGTCTGACCCTCCTAAATCCTAAAACCAGCTCCAGGGCTAAGGTAATTTGACCCTGTGCAGCAGCCATATCAGTCAAATGCAGTCTTTCAGACCGCATTTACGCAATCTACGTAAAAGAAAAAGATACGTAGATTACGTAAAAATTACTACGAATGTGCAGTAGTAAAAATCGCTAAACACCGGACGTATATGTTATACATCCAGTACTCTGAATACGGACCATAGATATTGGAGAATGCGATAGGGTAGGTAAACTAATAAGAAGGCAATTTTATAAAGAAAAAGGGTCTCAGTTTTACACTGAGCTGATATAAACTTTTAGGTGGCATTGCAGCAGGACTCAACTGCCTCCTGTCTTATATAATGTGATAAAGGAGCACATCACATGGAGGAAATAAAGTCAAGTTCTTTTATTTCTTTCAGGCAGACAGCATAACAGGTCAGCAACATCACCAACAGCAAGTTGTTCTTGTAGTGCAGCATACAAGTGTCACAGCATAGTTCACACGACTCTTTAGGTGTTCCAGTGGTCCCTATCATACCCCAACCCTTGGGCAGCTATTCCACCGTCAAGAGTCCTTACCCTCTTTCTTTGAAACCCTTATACCAGGAGAGCACAGGTGTTGTTGATTAGCCCAACCCTGATCACACCCAGGTTCTCTGCTGCTGCTCAGGATTCTCCACATTACTCCCACATGGAGATATGCTGTCTCTGTCACACTCCACATTACTTTCATGTGGAGGTATGCTGTCT
>WWET01004255.1:31182-58506 GCA_011038615.1 Limnodynastes dumerilii
TGATTCAGAGATGCGATTGCGAAAAGATCGCAAATATATGCACCTTAGTTAAGATCTTACCAGGTTACAGCCCACTGCATAAACAGTCACTCCCCTTGCAAACAACGGCGGATCTTAAAGTTAGACCACCATTGACTAACCCTAACTCTGCGCTGTCATTTGAGATCTTAAGTGACGTAGTAGCGTTTATTTGCGATCCTAAGTGTCTGCCAACTTTCCCTCATTTCCCTGCCTCCCCCGCCTATTTCCATGCAAATCCTTAAGATCTTAAACTTTCGCAGCACTTAAGATCTTAAGTGCTTGCGATCGATTCAAAGCAGGACTTCACCAACGCAGCTCTGGAGCATGAAATAGTGAGACTGTACTCTTTAGCAGCGTTATTACATTTGCCTAGAAGTGAGATTCCAGAACATGTTATGTCCAATGTTTTGTTCTCTGACAGCTAAAGAGCATGGGTAGCTCTACATAGACGCTGCAAGAATGATCATAAGAGTTCAATGCATAACACTCTGTGGGGAAACACAGCTTTTGAGCCCTGTATGACCAATGCATGGTACAAAATTTGGAGGAATAAGGGAATTGCGGCAATAAGGGATGTTTTTGACCCTGGTGGACAGATTGATTCTTTCCAACAGCTTAAAGAGAAATACAACCTTCCCAACTCTCATTTCTATATGTTCCTACAAACACGTCATTTTGCTTTACAGTCAAGCATAATATAAAAAGGGACACTGACCAAAAAGGATCTCTTTTAACATTTTTATTGTCACATCACTACCACATCCGACATTTATGCAATTCCATTTTAGAGATAGGTTATGAAAAATTGTGGGATGGTCTTCTCGGTTCATGGCCTAGAGATGTGTTTGCTTTGTCATCTTCTGATGGCTTCTTAAATCACCACGATACATCAATGAAAGCCTTGGGTTCAGCAAGAGGCCCATTTCAAGACTATAAACAGAGTATACATTTCTCAAGCGCAGAGAAGTCACATGGTGGCGAGTGAATCTGGCAATTGTCCTAAATGTCGTGCTAGTAGAGCCACCTTTATCCATAACATGTGGGAGTGTGGGAAAATCCAGATATTCTGGTATAAGCTGATAAGTTTCATTAAGGACACATTCAAATTCCAGGTATTCTTGGATCCCCAGGCCTTATTGTGGGCAAATTTCCAGAATTGGCTCAATATTCCGGGTGTAAAACCAGTTATCCCACTCCTAACGATTATTACCACGGTAGCCAAGAAGGTGCTTTTGCAAGTATGGATCAAACCTGCTGCTCCATCTATTGACCAAGTAAAGGTTGCTCTTTTAGAGGTGTTATACATAGAGAGAAGGGCAACTTTGCCAGACATTGAGAAAGGGAATTGAGAGGTTCAATAGAAAATGGGGGTTGTATATAGCCTATATACCTGTAGATAAACAAACACATATTTATAAGTTGTTTGAATCCACAACCTGGTTTCTCCTTGGACAGCACCAGCAAAATCTTGAGTTGTCCGGTCCTGGGGAACAATGATATTAGGCTAGGAAGGGATACCCTTCTCTCCATTCCATCTAGTAGATTACTACACTTACAGTGAAGATGGGTTTAAGAACTCACATCTCAGCTTTAGTTCGTCAGAGTCATGATTGAGGGGCGTATGCAGAGTTCCGGCCGCGTCGGAGTTTTCCGATATGCTCAACTGCGCATGCGCAGTAATTCTGTAACGTAATCTACGTTACTTGTTGCAACGTAAATTGCGTATACGCGGTCTTGAATGTCTATTTGTTTTGTTTTTCTCTTTCTTTTTTTTCTGTTCTGATACTTTAATATATGTCAATGTTGGGCATTCCTTTTCTTTCAATTGCCTTATGAGAAATGTTGGTTTACTTGAAGGTCATTTTTGTGATCACAGTACATGCTTTTGTGTAAAGGTATTATCTTGGGCAATGTTATTGTTATACATTTATTTGCTGTTTATGTTTTGCCTCGCCATATGCCTTTTGAAAATCTGCTGATATTTATACGTTCATTGTCATCTTTCAATGTATCAATGGGCCTGATCCAGAGTAACACTGTTGTGCTGAGCGTGCTAACGCTCAGCGTAACAGTGTTACACTTCCCTGACACTCCCCCCCTGCTAGATCGTAATGACAATGGGTTACGCCGGCTGAAGGCTACCCTAAGTTCAGACGGCGTAACCCAGTGTAACTACACTCCCTGCCTCATTACCCTCCCTCCCCCCGCCTACCTGCACTAACTTCAGAGTGGTAACGCTGGGGAACACCCCCTCCAGCGTTACTACACTGAAGCTACGGACGCCCGATCCACGATTGGGCGTTTCCGTAGCAACGCCGGTCAACATCTGCCCGGCGCATGCGCAGATCGGCTTTTGAGCCGATCTTACGCTGCTAGCCTATATACCTGTAGATAAACAAACACATATTTATAAGTTGTTTGAATCCACAACCTGGTTTCTCCTTGGACAGCACCAGCAAAATCTTGAGTTGTCCGGTCCTGGGGAACAATGATATTAGGCTAGGAAGGGATACCCTTCTCTCCATTCCATCTAGTAGATTACTACACTTACAGTGAAGATGGGTTTAAGAACTCACATCTCAGCTTTAGTTCGTCAGAGTCATGACTGAGGGCCGTATGCAGAGCTCCGGCCGCATCGAAGTTTTCCGATATGCTCTACTGCGCATGTGCAGTAATTCTGTAACATAATCTACGTTACTTGTTGCCACGTAAATTGCGTATACGCGGTCTTGAATGTCTATTTGTTTTGTTTTTCTCTTTCTTTTTTTTCTGTTCTGATACTTTAATATATGTCAATGTTGGGCATTCCTTTTCTTTCAATTGCCTTATGAGAAATGTTGGTTTACTTGAAGGTCATTTTAGTGATCACAGTACATGCTTTTGTGTAAAGGTATTATCTTGCGCAATGTTATTGTTATACATTTATTTGCTGATTATGTTTTGCCTCGCCATATGCCTTTTGAAAATCTGCTGATATTTATACGTTCATTGTCATATTTCAGTGTATTAATGTGCCTGTTTCAGCATTTCCTGTCTGTGCATGCAACATTTTCTATTGTTCTGTATGTTTGCTTTTTATGTGAAAAATCTAATAAAAAGATTTTGTAAAAAAAAAAGAACGCAATAGGTTCCTAAATATACGCAATTAATAGCAATGAAACTCCCTCGGCACGCCCCCGGTTTTCAGGTTCTTATGTGACTTACGAGTGCCATAGGACTCCCTTAACTGTAGGTTCGCATTTGAATGCGTAGGGCGTCTACTTAGGAACTTAACTGCATAACGTCATTTGCTCATTTAAATGCCTCTCTCCACCCAAATCTTCGTATCTGCCTAGTGACTTATTCATGGAACGCCCATTTTTGCGTATGTTACTACGAACCTACAGATTTAAAGTTCGTAGTGTCTAAGCACGGAATTTGCGAACTTAAGTCCAACGCAAATAGCGTATAAAAGTTACTACCCATGTGCAGTGCATCCGTTCTTAAATATACGCACCTAAAATCGGAAGAATTCTTAAGTGTGAATCAGGTCCAAAAGTCTTTATGGGATCATAATATACTATAAAAATAAAATCATATCAACTTGTATTACTACCAATATAATTAGTAGCAAAAATATGAAATACATTTAAATTATTCTGAGTGTTTGGTACATTTTCATCCAAAGCACCTGTACTGATTTCCATCTTTTTATTACTGTCCTTTCATACACTTTCAGAAGAGAGATTTACCACCTAAGGGCGATGACACCACCTGCATTGCAACAATAGACAGGCAAACTGCAATTGCAATCATATGTTACTTAACTGCTATAAATACAGGCAAACTGGTCTTTCCTGCTATAATCGAATTATCATCTTTTTACCCACTAGCAGAGCAGTAATACCAAAAGGGGACAATAGCATCTGTGTGAAACAATGAACCGAGAGAGAAGGGCCCGTATTCAGGGTCGGTGCTAGCATGTCTAGAGCCCACCTGCAAAAAATAAATTTGCGCCCTCCTCTTTTTGAGTCTTCAGGCTCCTCTCTGCACATTCCTCACTGAAAATGAAGGACGTGATGACGTCACGCCCGACATTCAGTGAGAAAGGAGTGAGGAGAGGGGAGGATGTTGGGTCCTGAGTGCCGCCATATTAGGTAAGTATATCTTTTTTTTAAGTTCTTTTTTTCATTTATATGGCAGCGGCAGTGTGCCTCCCCCTCCCACTTCTACATAAACACTCCCCGATGCAGCATCTTGCTATCTAAATTACACCTAACTGGTACGTAGATTGCATAAATGACCTACTATGCATGCGTAGTAGGTCATTTCTTAAATATACGCACCTAAGAAGCAGAAGCTTCTTAGGTGTGAATAGGGTCTAAGATCCGTAAAACAAAAGGGATTCATATAGCAATCACTATAGGGGTCTAGTAGATGGATATCATCTAAACAGTTACAAAGACTATTTGAAACTCCCACCTTAAGCCCCTGCAAACCAATCAATATCATGTCATAGGAGTCAATGTGATTGTAGTGTATATAACCTCCACTCAGAGGTCCATTAATCGGTGGTGTCTTCTTGCTGCCATGGCTGATGGATCCTTGTGGTAAAGTGCGCAGGTGATATAATTGTCATAATGGTATCTCTTTTCTATATCTCTCACTCTTTTCCCATTCAATATTGCATTCTGATAATATAATGATCCTCTGATCTTTTAAACTCCTTCTCTGTCTGCTTCCCACTTGCTACTGTGATCGTGTTTAAGTTCTGCCTTTGCTTTGCTGATGTTCATTGCTATTGTTTTACTGTTAGATTTGGGGCCGTATTCACAGATCCGTTAGTTAAAGGTACGCCGTTATACGCACGTACGTTGCGAGGCAACACCCATGACCACCCCCTCGCGGTTTCCCTCACGTTCTCGGTGACTTCCGCCTTTATAGGGCACCTTTATCTCTACGTGTGCATTTACGTGCGTATAATACTTACATACGTGTGTATGTATCTAACCGTGCCCTCAAATTGTCATTTAAATGCCTCCCTCCACCCACTTCCTCGTAACTTTGTACGTACAAATTTCAACCATGCCCCTCCGCACGTATGTACCCAAGTGCGATACCCAAGTACGTGCCAGTTCAACCAAACCTAAAAATACACACAAATTTTAATATTTAAGGTTAAATTGCTTCGGAACTTGGGGTTGGGCAACAATTTCCCTTTTTGCCCCTGATGCTAAAATTTCTAACTATGGCTCTAGTTACAAGTTATAAGAAACCAATCTTGCATCAATGCAGAAAGGATCTAAGACCACATCATCCATTAATGTGTATTTAATAATGTACAGTATAGTGAACCGTATGAGTTCCCAGTTCAACCACAGGGTGGCAGTATATCTTTATCAGTAGAATGCTATGCATTGTATGGAGTTGACTAAGGATCTGAGGTTGAAGTGGAAATCTGGATATGCTGTGATGGAAATTTAAAGAGATATACAGGGGGGGAAACGTGAATAAGTGCACTCTGTGCTGCTGAACTAGTGAGAGCAAAAGCTACAACAGCAAGAGAAGAGAATGGATGGGTGGGGGGAAACTAGACTGTGCTGAGTTCCAGCTAAGAGGTGACATTTCTAGCTCAACTCTAAATGACAGATTATAATGGAAGCTGTTCGGAATTTATGCGCAATAAGCAAAATATTCTTCCTGTGTGCAAACTAAAACAACCCTCAGAGCTATTAATAGTCAAAGCCAGGAGTATGAGATCGTATCAGTACAAATCAATAACCATCAGAGTGGTCACCTATTATTTATTAATTAGCAGGTGTTTATATAGTGCTATCAGATTACACAGCTCTTTATCGAGAATATTTCACATTCACATCAGTCTCTGTCCCACTGGAGCTTCATTCTAAGGTCCCTGACACATACATTTGGGTTAATTTATTCAGCAGCCAATTAACCTACCAGCATGTTTTGTGAGTGTAGGAGTAAACCCACACAGATACAGGGAGAGCATACAAACTCCACACAGATAAGGCCTTGCCCGGGAATCAAACTCATGATCTCGGTGCTGTGAGACACAAGTTTTACTCACTGAACCACTGTGCTGCCCCAGGGATGTGTCCAGGGATGGATTGACCAGGGAAGCTTTCTGGTAGTCTGGTAGCCTTTTAAGGACATGCAGCAGCCCCTCAGCTAGTGAATGAATAATTATGGAATGAGATCCAGATGGCGGAGTTCTGCTGCCAGATCCTATGTGCTGGCCTCTCCCTTAAAATACCTAAATACCTTAAAATTTCTGTGCCGTCCCCATAGAAAATGGGGACAGTGTGAAAATTAGGATTGCGTGTAAGGGATTAATCATGCCCTTACTGTATAATCTGCATACCTAACCCCTCCCACCCAGCATACGCCACGTATGTGTAACACCCTGTCCCACCGTCAGAAAGAGTTCCATTATGGAATGCATGAACTCTCGGATCCAGTTCTTTAAATGGAAATGTGTAGCTTGCGCACTTACACATAAAGTGGACATTTTTTGCTCTTTGCATGCAGAAAATGCACCCTTTGCAGTAGTGTGGATCGTGAAATATTAGGCTAGCGAAAAGGAGGCATTCTCCGGTCACTGGGATTGGAAACACCTGCTAGGAGAGGGGCCAGACCTGTATTGAATTTGATTGGTTAGGATAGACAGCTACACACAGCAATCAATGAATAATAAGCTTTGAACAATCCAGTTAAAAGTTGGACCAGGATTGGCCATCTAGTGGTCCACAGATTTGATTTAGAGTTGGTCTTCTAAAATGTTATTTTGACCCTATCCTTCCTGACAAGTCTATAATAGAAAGAAGAACACAGTATTTAACAGTATATGTGTCCATTATTGAAAACTATTAAACATAATGATAATAAATATAAAACAAATTGCAAAATGACAACAAGAAACAATAAATATGATCAGATTTGGTGGTGAAATGCGTTGTACAATCTTAGTTATTTCATCAGCTGATATTATCACCCAGACAAAACCTAACTTACCAACATTTTAAGAGGAAAATGAAAAAAAAAAAGATTCAATGATTGTAAAAAAAAAAAATGATAGTTTTAAGAATTTAACTATTACCCATGTGTAGTAGGTTATTTGCGCAGTCTATGTACCACTTAGGTCTTTAAAGACCGCACATTGTTGGTTAGGTAGAAAGAAGTGTGCCTAGACAGCCCCTGGGAGTTCTTAAGAGGAGTGGGTGGGGTTAGGTATGGTAATGAGTCGGGGAGGGTGGGGTATTCTTCCTTGGTTCGTAAAATAAGGAGGAGATGGTGTAGGAAGGAGCTTTAAGTTGGTGCGGATACATGCTTATATATACCTGCATATCTGCACCTTCTTAAAGCTTTCTGATCTGTCAAAAATCAGGCCTATTATCCCCAATGTCATATATTTGCGTTATGGAATAAGTTTCACCCTTACATCAAAGCCCACACGAATTGCGGCATAGAGAGGCTCAGTAAAGTAAGTGTCAAAGGTGTGCAAGTGTGTAACTGGGTTGCCCAAATGATAAAAAGACAGCCGTCCACCCTCATAGTCTAGATATATACCCAGTCGCTTAGATTGCAGGAAAAGATGGATTGAATATTCAGAAATGTTTTCGCCATCGTGCCGAATTGAAAAGCCTTCTCGAGTTTTACATAAACACCAAGAATCTGCAGTGTTTCCAAACACCGAATCTGTCCCTTCCCTGGCTATACTGTCATAGGACATCCCTATCCGCCAATTTCTATATCCGTATACGTCCACCTCCCAGTAATGTGTCCCTGAGTCAAAACTTGTTGAACTTAAGACTTGGTGAGACTCAAAACTGTCACCTGTATCATAAAAATCCTCATCTCTCTGTCTGCCATGTGCAGTTTTTGAATTAGTGGAAACGGCGACGTTACTGGCAGCAGTGTTTACATCTAGATCTATGTCTGCGTTCCTTGGGACATAGAGTTGACTCCTAGCACCTGCCACAATATCAGTCAGGTCTTTGTGCAACTTCAATGAGATTAAAATTTCATCCAGTTCAGGAATGGGGCAGGTTTCGTGATCGCAAGTTTTGTCAAGGCAGAAGTCCCCTCTGTGTGTTTCCTGTTCCCGTAGGAAAATTAGAGGATCAGTCATATTACAGACCTCCTCAACATGGCTCATCCTGCTGGACCACTCATCCCTCTGCTTTTCCAGTTTCTGTATTCTGCTGGATGTAGGATTTGTGTTCATCTCCAGTTGTTTATTTATATCATCGATGACCTGGACTTCAAGAACTTGCAACTTGTCTCGAATCTCTTTGAAGGCATCAGTGACTCTCTGGATTATCCCAGTTGCTTTGTCCTCTGCGTTTTTCCTGTCCTTCTGAAGGCTCTGGATATTTCTTTCAGTCTCTTCTCTTTTGTGGGTCAGTTTTTCATAAAGACCCTTCAGTTTCTCCTTTTTCATATTGGAAGCATTAGAAACCATCTCCACCTGATGTTCATGGTGCTTCTCATCTTCCTTACACAACACACAGATGCAGATCTCGTCCTCGGTGCAGTAATACTCCAGGAGCATCTTGTGGATGGGGCATTTTTTGTAAGCCAGGGAAGTGCTGGGTTCCACTAGAACATGTTCCATTGACTTGCTGTGGACCCTCAGGTGGTTCTCACACAGACAAGCCTCACACATGAGACAGGATTTAACAGCAGGCACAGGGGAGTGGATGCAGTAGGTACAGAAGACCCCGGTCTGGCCCGGCTCTGGATGAGTGTTCAGGAACCTGTCTGCAATGTTGCGTAGAGATATGTTCTTCTGCAGCTCAGGCCTCTCAATGTAAACGGTTCTGCATTCCGGGCAGCTGTAAACTCCACTCGCTCTCTGCTCATCCAGTGCTTGATCGATGCATTCCCGGCAGTAGCTGTGGCCACATCTGAGGTTCACAGGGTCGGTGTAAATGCTCAGACAGATGGAACAATTCAGCTCCTCTCTCAGATCTGCAGATGCCATGGCTCACACAGGGGTGGAAAGTAAAACTAAAGACTTTGTGTGTGTGTGTATGTGTATGTGTGTGGGAAGAAGGGTGTGTGTGTGGGTGTGTTTACTTGTTAACTCTAGCAAATGAAGTCAAAAAGTGTTGACTTCATGGCTGATACAGAATAGTAGTCTTTTTTTGCTACTTTAATTGGAACATTTATTATCTTTTCCACATTCACTGGTTTATATTATATCCGTACAGTAACTTACAATAAGTTACTTGCACATTCCACCTACACATACCTAAATCATTACAGATTAACAGAACAAAAAACTAAAAACAAATATAATGTGTATTCCACAAATACATGGCATAAAAGTTGTGATCATTCCATGATCCATGTGTGAAGCCCAAGCAAATAATCCTGAAAAATCCCAAACATTTTTAACACAGAAAATGTTGATTTTGTGACAAATATTCTACATGAACCACTCTGCACACCCCAACATGTTTCCATATAATATTGCTCAAGTCAGACCCTTCCTAACCATTGATACCAAAAAACCATCAACCAAACATCCTTGATCCTCTCCAACCTTAACTATTGCAATCTCCTCCTTTGCAGGTTATCCCTTACCCATCCCATTCCTCTTCAGTCTATACTCAATGCTGTAGTAAGACTAATCTTCCTCCACCGTGGCGTATCCCCTCTCTGTCAGGAGCTGCATTGGCTCCCACTCTACTACAGAACCCCTTTCAACTCCTCAGCCTTACCTGCAATGCTCTGTCTAGCTCCACTGCTCCCTACCTCGCCTCTCTCATCTCCATTCACACTCCCTCCCTCTACAGTCGCCCAGTGACCGCTGTCACACCTGATTAACACATCTCCTGCATACAAGACTTCTCTCATGCTGCAATCTTCTCTGGATTGCTTTTCTTCATTCTATCAGACTATCTTTGAGCCCAATTCTACCTGATAAAATCCCTTCCACTGCCCCTTGACCCTCCCAACACTCCTCCTACCATTCTTGTCCCTTGACCCTCCCCTGTCCCCTGTCTCCCAACCCACCAATCCATTTCTCCCAGCACATTTCCTGTTAGTTGTTTGTGAGCAGGGCCCTCCAGGGCCACTGTCACCACATGTGGGGCCCCGCCCCCTATGTGACATCATTGTTGATGTCACATAGGGGCGGGGCCCGGCAGACATGCTTTAGCAGCGGGCTGGTGTGCCGGGAAGGACTTCCCTGCGCATTGACCGGCTAATAAATAGATCAGAACAGAAAGTATAGGCGGTAGGATACCTGCTGCTACAGAGCTAGGTAAGTATCGGCAGACCCCTATCAGGTCTGGGCCTGGGACAGTAGTCCCGGCAGTCCCCCCCTGATGGTGGCCCTGGGGCCCTCTATACTCTTGTTCTCCACTCCTCCAGTCTCACCTTTGCCCTCTCTACATTGATACTTATATTGTTTTGTATTTTTATTCTGCTGTCTATTGTGTGGCATCACCCTGTATGCCGTGTTTGTGTTTATGCAATACTCATGTTATATCTATGCTTTTGTATACTGTATGGTGCTGAGGATTCTTTGTTGTGCCTTATAAATAAACAATATTGGACTTGATCCTGACCTCTGAGCATTTTCCCTGTGCACGAAGGTTTTTAGATCGGCACGTGAAGTCCCGTCACTCCCCTCTCATATGTGGAGATCTGTAATCATAATAATAGTAATAATAGTAGTAATAATAGTATTATTATTAATAATAATAATAGTAGTATTAGTACTGATATAATAATAATGGGCCTGATCCAGAACAACGCTTCGAAGCGAATTTACGCGTGGCGGACACGTAAAATCGCTGTTTAGTACGCACTGCGCATGCGCACAATATACACTCCAATATGTAATATGTAATATACACTCCAATATGTAATATGTAATATACACTCCAATATGTAATATGTAATATACACTCCAATATGTAATATGTAATATACACTCCAATATGTAATATGTAATATACACTCCAATATGTAATATGTAATATACACTCCAATATGTAATATGTAATATACACTCCAATATGTAATATGTAATATACACTCCAATATGTAATATGTAATATACACTCCAATATGTAATATGTAATATACACTCCAATATGTAATATGTAATATACACTCCAATATGTAATATGTAATATACACTCCAATATGTAATATGTAATATACACTCCAATATGTAATATGTAATATACACTCCAATATGTAATATGTAATATACACTCCAATATGTAATATGTAATATACACTCCAATATGTAATATGTAATATACACTCCAATATGTAATATGTAATATACACTCCAATATGTAATATGTAATATACACTCCAATATGTAATATGTAATATACACTCCAATATGTAATATGTAATATACACTCCAATATGTAATATGTAATATACACTCCAATATGTAATATGTAATATACACTCCAATATGTAATATGTAATATACACTCCAATATGTAATATGTAATATACACTCCAATATGTAATATGTAATATACACTCCAATATGTAATATGTAATATACACTCCAATATGTAATATGTAATATACACTCCAATATGTAATATGTAATATACACTCCAATATGTAATATGTAATATACACTCCAATATGTAATATGTAATATACACTCCAATATGTAATATGTAATATACACTCCAATATGTAATATGTAATATACACTCCAATATGTAATATGTAATATACACTCCAATATGTAATATGTAATATACACTCCAATATGTAATATGTAATATACACTCCAATATGTAATATGTAATATACACTCCAATATGTAATATGTAATATACACTCCAATATGTAATATGTAATATACACTCCAATATGTAATATGTAATATACACTCCAATATGTAATATGTAATATACACTCCAATATGTAATATGTAATATACACTCCAATATGTAATATGTAATATACACTCCAATATGTAATATGTAATATACACTCCAATATGTAATATGTAATATACACTCCAATATGTAATATGTAATATACACTCCAATATGTAATATGTAATATACACTCCAATATGTAATATGTAATATACACTCCAATATGTAATATGTAATATACACTCCAATATGTAATATGTAATATACACTCCAATATGTAATATGTAATATACACTCCAATATGTAATATGTAATATACACTCCAATATGTAATATGTAATATACACTCCAATATGTAATATGTAATATACACTCCAATATGTAATATGTAATATACACTCCAATATGTAATATGTAATATACACTCCAATATGTAATATGTAATATACACTCCAATATGTAATATGTAATATACACTCCAATATGTAATATGTAATATACACTCCAATATGTAATATGTAATATACACTCCAATATGTAATATGTAATATACACTCCAATATGTAATATGTAATATACACTCCAATATGTAATATGTAATATACACTCCAATATGTAATATGTAATATACACTCCAATATGTAATATGTAATATACACTCCAATATGTAATATGTAATATACACTCCAATATGTAATATGTAATATACACTCCAATATGTAATATGTAATATACACTCCAATATGTAATATGTAATATACACTCCAATATGTAATATGTAATATACACTCCAATATGTAATATGTAATATACACTCCAATATGTAATATGTAATATACACTCCAATATGTAATATGTAATATACACTCCAATATGTAATATGTAATATACACTCCAATATGTAATATGTAATATACACTCCAATATGTAATATGTAATATACACTCCAATATGTAATATGTAATATACACTCCAATATGTAATATGTAATATACACTCCAATATGTAATATGTAATATACACTCCAATATGTAATATGTAATATACACTCCAATATGTAATATGTAATATACACTCCAATATGTAATATGTAATATACACTCCAATATGTAATATGTAATATACACTCCAATATGTAATATGTAATATACACTCCAATATGTAATATGTAATATACACTCCAATATGTAATATGTAATATACACTCCAATATGTAATATGTAATATACACTCCAATATGTAATATGTAATATACACTCCAATATGTAATATGTAATATACACTCCAATATGTAATATGTAATATACACTCCAATATGTAATATGTAATATACACTCCAATATGTAATATGTAATATACACTCCAATATGTAATATGTAATATACACTCCAATATGTAATATGTAATATACACTCCAATATGTAATATGTAATATACACTCCAATATGTAATATGTAATATACACTCCAATATGTAATATGTAATATACACTCCAATATGTAATATGTAATATACACTCCAATATGTAATATGTAATATACACTCCAATATGTAATATGTAATATACACTCCAATATGTAATATGTAATATACACTCCAATATGTAATATGTAATATACACTCCAATATGTAATATGTAATATACACTCCAATATGTAATATGTAATATACACTCCAATATGTAATATGTAATATACACTCCAATATGTAATATGTAATATACACTCCAATATGTAATATGTAATATACACTCCAATATGTAATATGTAATATACACTCCAATATGTAATATGTAATATACACTCCAATATGTAATATGTAATATACACTCCAATATGTAATATGTAATATACACTCCAATATGTAATATGTAATATACACTCCAATATGTAATATGTAATATACACTCCAATATGTAATATGTAATATACACTCCAATATGTAATATGTAATATACACTCCAATATGTAATATGTAATATACACTCCAATATGTAATATGTAATATACACTCCAATATGTAATATGTAATATACACTCCAATATGTAATATGTAATATACACTCCAATATGTAATATGTAATATACACTCCAATATGTAATATGTAATATACACTCCAATATGTAATATGTAATATACACTCCAATATGTAATATGTAATATACACTCCAATATGTAATATGTAATATACACTCCAATATGTAATATGTAATATACACTCCAATATGTAATATGTAATATACACTCCAATATGTAATATGTAATATACACTCCAATATGTAATATGTAATATACACTCCAATATGTAATATGTAATATACACTCCAATATGTAATATGTAATATACACTCCAATATGTAATATGTAATATACACTCCAATATGTAATATGTAATATACACTCCAATATGTAATATGTAATATACACTCCAATATGTAATATGTAATATACACTCCAATATGTAATATGTAATATACACTCCAATATGTAATATACACTCCAATATGTAATATACACTTAAATATGTAATATACACTCCAATATGTAATATACACTCCAATATGTAATATGTAATATACACTCCAATATGTAATATATACTCCAATATGTAATATGTAATATACACTCCAATATGTCATATACACTCCAATATGTAATATGTAATATATACTCCAAGCTGATCCACAGTTCGAAGCATGGGCTCCCTGGTGCTGCGAGCAAGTCACCTCCCGATGCTAGTCTGATAGAAGTCTGCCCCTGGCCATTAATACCAGCCTCACGGACAGGCTTCGTGTCTCCACGCTAGTAACTTGCCCTCCCTGGACTAATGGGCAGTAATGAGAGTCCGATTCAGCTTGCAGTCTCCAAGTGCAGAAAAAGTGTGTGGGGGGGATTTCCTTGACGGGGAAGTCAGGGTGCAGGGTCATTGTGCACAAAGTGTACCCGCTGGTTCAGCTTCTCCAGTCTTAGGGTTAGTTTGCGGGAAGAGGAGTCAAGGTCAGGCTGTGGGGAGGGGAGTCTTAGGGTTAGGCTATGGGGAGGGGAGTCTTAGAGTTAGGCTTTGGGGAGTGGAGTCTTAGGGTCAGGCTGCGGGAAGGGGAGTCTTAGGGTTAGGCTGCGGGGAAGGGAGTCTAAGGGTTAGGCTGTGGAGAGGTGAGTCTTAGGGTTAGGCTGCGGGGAAGGGAGTCTTAGGGTTAGGCTGCGGGGAAAGGTTTTAAGCTTAGGCTGCAGGGAGGGGAGTCTTAGGGTAAGGCTGTGGGGAGAGGTGTCTTAGGGTTAGGCTGTGGGGAAGGGAGTCTTAGGGTTAGGCTGCGGGGAAGGGAGTGTTAGGGTTAGGCTGCGGGGCGGGGAGTCTTAGGGTTAGGCTGCAGGGAAAGGTTTTAAGCTTAGGCTACATGGAGGGGATTCTTAGGGTAAGGCTGTGGGGAGAGGAGTCATAGGGTTAGGCTGTGGGGAATGGAGTCTTAGGGTTAGGCTGTGGGGAGGGGAGTTTTAGGGTCAAGCTGTGGGGAGGAGAGTCTTAGGGTATGTAGATTGCATAAATAAAGGTACTATGCATGCGCTGTTTAACCGTTCTTAAAAAGTGTACAATGCAACACAAGGCAGAACATAAAGGAACTGTGCTCTGTCCCGCCCTGCCATCTGAATATTTACCAAGAGTAAGTCTGTATCCAGTCCAATGTTTTGGGGCATTTTCCTATGTTTCTGGTCAACCCCGTAATACAAAACAAATTTTTTTATAGAAGTTCCTACAACGTTAGCGTTTACACAAAAATTCTAAAAACGGAAAAGGAAAGTTCAGTGGTTCCTGGGACCAATTGTGACAATATAAAAAACAACATATACAGAGTATAAGTATGAGTATAAGTATCCTATATGCACAATACAGAGAGCACACAAGTGATCGCTATACAACATAGTGACTTCTGCTTTGTGAATTGCGGATGGCTATATCTATCAACCAATCATTGGGATAAGATTTTCCATCACACGGATAGGTGAGTGGCCAAAGTCATCCACCAATCGGCATGTTGACAGCCTGTAAACGAAATGACTGGCAGCTGGGAGGCAGAGAGAAGAAGCTACCCGGCTGTTCTGTATAACCTGCAGTCATAGCAGCAGGGGAGAATCCTCGGCTTCAAGTCAAGCAGTTTGGGTGTAGGGTGGGCGCCACAGGGGCCCACTTTTCTCTGGGACTGCAAACCCTGCCCCCATCATAGAAACTCCACTGCTGTAACAGTAAGAGCTTGTCACACAGCTGACAATCCGTTAAGGTGTAGACATGGGGCTAGATCCAGACTTAAGTTCACTTTAAGTAAGATCGCGTTGCCTAGTTACGCACTAGTAAGTATAATGCACTCCCCTCGAACGCATGTAATTTAGCTGATATATGAGTTCCAAACCCTACCTTAACTTTCCCTTGCGTGTCTGCGTTCGTACGTATCGCCTTCTCGTACGTAACTGCCTAACCCCGCCCATACTGTATAATATAAATGCCTCCCTCCATCTACAAAGCGTATTTTCGGCTTGCGTAGGGAGGACACGCCCCTTTGATGAAAGTTACAATGTGTAACATCTGCCACGCGAGTGCGCAGCGTGTTCCAACAGCTAAATTTACGCATACAGCATGCGTAAATTCGCTGTCGTACTTTAGTCTGGATCTGGCCCATGAACCCCTTTGAGAGATGGTGCTTTGTAGCTCAACTCTAAATTAGAGTTTAAAAATAAAGTTGTTTAGAGTTTAGTATGCAATAAGCCCGGTTGATTTGTATTCCAAAACTTTTACAGAAAGCTCTCCAAAATGAAGCCACAAACTGTGAGCCACGGTCTGACACCATTTCCAATGGAAGACCGTGCAGTCTGACAATGTGTTTAATGAATAGGTTAGCCAGCACTTGAGCATTGGGTAGACCTGGTAGTGGAATAAAGTGTGCCATCTTACTGAACCTGTCCACCACCACCCAAATGGTAGTATTTCCCTGGGAGTTAGGAAGATCTGTAATGAAGTCCATGGACAGGTGAGTCCATGGACGTTTGGGAACCGGCAGAGGAAGCAGAGGCCCATAAGGGGGAGAACGAGGAGTCTTGTTTCTAGCGCACAAAGGACAGGTGCGCACAAATTCTTGAGAATCTTGTGACATGGACGGCCACCATACCAATCTAGATAAGGCTTCCAGGGTCTTCCGAACACCCAGATGACCAGCAGTCTTACAGGAATGGTTCTCCTGGAGAATTTGCCTCCTGAATTTCTCTGGAACAAACAGGCGCCCCGTAGGGGTTTGAGCTGGGGCTTGATCTTGAGCTGCCAGGATCCTGGACCGGAGATCTTGAGTTAGTCCCGCAATGATACAGGTAGACGGAATCATAGGCAAGGGTGGGAGGGAGGGGCCATGCTGTGGCAGAAATGCCCGAGATAAGGCATCGGCTCGATGATTCTGAGATCCAGGCCTATACGTGATGATAAAATTAAAGCGAGTAAAAAATAATGCCCAGCGAGCCTGTCTGGGATTGAGGCGTTTGGCGGTTTCGATATATGCCAAGTTCTTATGATCCGTGAGGACTGTTATGACGTGGGCTGACCCCTCCAACCAGTGCCTCCACTCTTCAAATGCCATCTTAATAGCCAAAAGTTCACGATTCCCTACGTCATAATTCTTCTCAGAAGACGAAAATTGTTTAGAAAAATATGCACATGGATGATGCTTGGAATCGTGAGGATCCTTTTGAGATAAAACTGCCCCTGCCCCGACATCAGATGCATCTACCTCAATGATGAATGGTAGTTCTGGATTCGGGTGTCTGAGGATAGTGCTTCAAGAATTCGAAGGCTTTGACAGCTTTTCCGGCCATTTACTAGGATCTGACTTTTTCTTGGTTAAGGCAGAAATGGGAGCCATCAGCATAGAAAAAGACTTAATGAAGCCCCGGTAATAATTGGAGAACCCCATGAACCGCTGGATGGCCTTGAGGTCCGTGGGTTGTTTCCATTCCAGTGTGGCTCTTACATTCTCCGGATCCATGGCGAAGCCTGAAGGTGAAATAATGTAACCTAAGAAGATTACCTTGTCAACCTCAAATTCGCATTTTTCTAATTTGGAAAATAATTAGAATTCTCGGAGACGAGCCAGAACCACATTAACATGTTTACATTGTTCTTCCAGGGAGGGAGAGAAGATAAGTATGTCATCCAGGTAGACCACTACGAAATTTCCTGAGGAAGTCTCTGAACACATCATTAATAAAATCCTGGAAGACAGCTGGCGCATTGGATAGCCCGAATGGCATTACCAGGTACTCGTAGTGGCTTAAGTTAGTGTTGAATGCGGTCTTCCATTCATCTCCCTCCCTGATCCGTACCAGATTATAGGCTCCACGGAGATCAATCTTGGAGTAGACGACCGCTCCCTTGGACTTGGTTGAACAAATCTGTAATTATTGGAAGCGGATATGTATTTTTTATTGTGATGCGGTTAAGGGCTTTGTAGTCAATACATGGCCTGAGAGATCCGTCTTTTTTCCTGACAAAGAAAAAAACCAGCGGCCACCGGGGACTTGGAGGGACGAATGAATCCTGTCTCCAGGTTTTCTTTAATGTAGTTATCCATGGCTGCTGATTCAGGTTGGGATAGAGAAAATAATCTACCTTTTGGTAGCTTGGCTCCTGGTGTAAGTTCAATGGCACAATCATAGTGCTTGTGAGGAGGTAGAATCTCGGCCGTTTGCTTGGAGAAAACATCTGCAAACTCCATATATTGCAAGGGAATCTTCTCCACTCGATATGACCTACCCGGACCGGATAGGAAATGCACGTCTTTTCGCAGTACTCACTCCACCGAACAATCTCTCCCAACGACCACTCAATGGATGGATTATGAAGTCGGAGCCAAGGATGTTCTAGAACCAGCCGAACAGAAGCACAATTAGTCATCAGAAACTCGATTTCTTCATAATGACACAAACCAATGGATAATTGGATAGGTTCGGTTTTAAGGAGAATGGGTTCTTCTGACAATGATTGGCCATTAAGACCTACTGCGAAGACAGGAGAATCCAACTTCTGGACCTGAAGTCTGGACCAGTTCTATGTCCAAGAAATTCCCAGCCACACCACTGTCCACAAAAGCGGAAAGTTGTTCTTCGTGATCCCTAAGGACCAGTCTGACGGGGACCAGGAGTGAGTTGCTTGAAGAGACTAGATGTACACCTAACCGGAGCTCCTCGCAAACCGGCTGGGTTATTCTTTTACCGACGACAGTGACTGCTTCTTTGGGCAAGAATCTGCCCGATGAGCCTTTCCTCCACAGTAGAGGCACAATCCAAGTGTCCGTCTACGGGTCTTCATTTCTTTCGAAAGCCGGTAAGACCCGATCTGCATAGGTTCCTCTGAAGACTGACATTCTGGTGGCAGATGAACCATGGAAAAACTGGCAGCAGAGTCTCGTTCCAGGCGGCGTTCTTTCAAGTGCCGGTCAACGTTGATGGCCAGGCTCATGAATTCCTCAAGGGTTCGAGATGCCGGAAATTGCACAATGGCGTCTTTCACAGTCACAGTCATTTGTCCAGTGACGGAATTCCAAGCACTACTCTTCAGCTGTCTTTCTGCCTTGTCTCAAGGAACGAAGCTTTGACTTAGCTGTGGCGGTGCGGTCCGGATCCTCATACAGCAATCCTAAAGCTTCAAAGAAGGCATCGACCGTCTGAAGAGCTGGATCCTCTGGATGTAGACTGAATGCCCAGGCTTGTGAGTTACCTTGGAGGAGAGTAATGATAATCCCGACTCGCTGAGACTCGGATCCGGAAGCGTTGGGACGAAGCCGGAACTAAAGATGACAATTTTCTTTGAAAATATGTAACTGGCTGCGATCTCCTGCGAATTTATCTGGGAGGTTGATTTTGATATCAGAGGTAGCCATTGCCATAGTCGGAGCAGAGGCCTGAGGAGCTGTGGCTGAGGCCCGCAGAGCTGAGATGATCTCTCCTTGGTCATTAACTTTAGTGGTTAGGGTCTGGACCATCTGTCCCAGGTTGGACACCTAGGTGATAAGTATTAATAGCCTCAGCCATGGAGGGTTCCCCTGGGTTTTGCATAATATGGCCGGTTATAATGTTATGACACTCCGGGTTTACCTGGTTATAACCAGAGTGGTCAAAGAGAGAGTATTTGTGGTACCCCGGGATTACCCGGTGAGAACCAAGGTGACCACCAAAGAGACAGGCAGAGTGAACGAGTAGGTTTCCGGAGACTTTACTATCCAAGGGGTCTTCACCAGTACCCCTGATGGTGGGGATGGAATTGGCAGCGGCCTGATAGCTTGGACGGTCCCCGGTGAACCAGACTCGTGGAAAGGAGAGAAACACCAGGAGTGTACACCAGACAGGAGGGACGGGAGTAGTCGATAGATAGTGGGAGTAGTAGTCCAGAAGCCACCGGACTGTAACGGACAACATAGAACACTTAACGCAGCACATGGGACAGAAGAGTGTTCACGAGACGGTACACGACATACTAGGGCTATCACACACTCAAGCACACAGCGGTGCCTCCGAAGAGGTAACAAACATTCACTCAAGGTAAGGATAGGAACTGCAGGGAAGGTAAGTACAAGGTAGGGAAGAGAACCTGGGCTGGAAACCCAAGGGAGCAAGGGCAGGATACAACGCAGGTAAGTAGGTCAGGCAACGGTCAGATCACTAGGTTGGAAGCACTAGGCACACAAAGTATAGCAGGTCACAGAACTGAGAAAACAGACTCTATAACCGGCGCAAGGGGTGTTGTCAGAGGAAGACTAAATACTGTTTGCTAGATGGTAATTGACCAGTAACCCCAGCCCCCAACCCAGGAAGTGACTAGCAGCAAAGGCATAAGAATAGGAAAGCAGAGTGCGCGGCTGAACGGAAGAGCAGCACCACGTGCAGGTATCCAAGGACGCTGTTCCACGTGCAGGTAACCAAGGACGCTGGGCCGGATTCAGAGCTCCGGCCGCAATGCAATTGAGGTCGGAGTTCTGCGAAGTGATACTGCGCATGGGCAGTAATTTTGGAACGTAATCTACGTTACTTTTTGCAACGTAGATTGCGTACACGCAGCCTTTAAAACCGTGTGTACGCAATCTACAGTGTAATGTAACAGCGACTTGTTTCCAGCCAGAAAGCATTGTGACAGAGCCTGGAATATCTTCTAATTCCAACGACAGGTAAATGAACCATCCCCTAACACTCCTTATCCCGCAGCCTAACCTGCCCCTTCTAAAAGCCTAGCGTTAACCCTCCTTTTCCTGCAGCCTAGCCTGCATGTCCCACTGTCTAACTTTAACCTAACCCGCTCTTAAAAGCTGAACATTTCCCTTTGTGCCATGCTTTAACCTAAAAACTATTTCTGGCAACTACGATGTTTGCTGTATGATGACATTGAGGTTCTTAATTGAGCAATATGTGCACCTAATGCCTAATAACCTATACTGTGTGTTTTTTGGTCATACAACAATATTTACTTTGCCATTGAAATAACTTATATTCTACACTTTCACCACTTGATTATTAGTAACTACACACATACACAGACACACACACAGACTGGGGTTAATTTAGCTTGCAGACAATTATCCTACTAGCACGTTTTTGGAGTGTGGGAGGAAACCGGAGCACCCGGAGAAAACCCACACAGACACAGGGAGAACATACACACTCCACACAGATAAGGCTTAGTCTGGGAATCAAACTCATGACCCCAGCACTGTAAGGCACAAAAGTTACTTACGGAGACACCGTTCTGCCCTGTTATTAAATAAGCACCAACACGTTTGATAAAGTCAAATAATTTATTTTCTGAATAAAAAAACATAACACTTTCTTCCAGATTTAATTCTATCATGGAGCCTATCACAGACAAGGTGCTGGAGGGCCCATTTATCCATAACCCAAACATTTGTGGTCAAGGTAGAAGGACTGAGGAATGTTTGGGAAGTTATAGCATCTTCAGTCACTGATTGCGTTAGAAACCAAATGCCTGCAACCTACTATGGAATCTGGTGCTAGGAGAGGGGCCAGACCTGTGTTGAATTCCCTGTACTGAAAGAAGACTTTTGATGGTTAGTTAGTTTTGATGGTTGGTTACTCTTATACCCCTTTCAGATCACCACAAAATTTTTGGTTTTCAACCCGGGTCTCACCCAATACACCCAATTGGAGGGATTTGTTGACTGTTGCAGTAAGCAAGTTCCTCCCCAGGAGCCGTGGCAGCCCCTTCACCATGTCAGGGCAGACCCGGGACCCAGAATTTCCCAGGTCTACCCTGTACTGTTTTAAAGGGCCCATCTGGGTTTTTTGTTTTTTTTTTAAAACGTTTTCTCCCTAAAGCCCCAGCAATAAATCCCAGGTTGAAAAACCTGAGTTATTGTCGGGATGGGGATCTGAAAGCAGTATTAGATAGATGACTACACACAGCAATTAATCAACAATAAACTTTAAACAGTCCAGTTGTAAGCTGGACCAGGATTGGCCATCTAGGGCCCCCCAAGTTTGAGTTTGTATTCTTAAAAAGTTATTTTTCCACCTATCCTTCCTGACAAGCCTATGACAAATAGCAGAACACGGTATATAACAGTTTGTTTCCATAACTGAAAACCATTGAACATTATGATAAAAAATATATCAAACAATTAACAGAATTACAATAAGAAACAATTCAACATTATGAAATTAGGTGGCGAAACGCGTTGTCAATTGCTAGATATAATGCTTTTTCACCAGTGTACTGTCTCTTATCCCAAGGGTTTAGAGATAATAGGTAATATGCATAAAATAATGGTACAGCTCGTTAATCAGGTCACACTAAACTACTAGTATGGCACTATATATGGCACAGAAATATTCTTAAATATCCTACCAGACCGCACAGAGGCAATCTACGTACCTAAATGGTGGGTAGATTGCATAAATAACCTACCACGTATGCATAGTAGGTCATTTCGTAAATCTACGCACCTAAGAAGCCGTGTAAATATGGCCCCTAGTCACTAAATTGGTAATGCCATGAAGAGACTTGTATTATTGGGTGTATGTCATTTCCCTGCATGAGGTTAAAAATATAGTTGATTATTAAAAATAAATTTCTGCAAATATAATTTTTTCCTTCACATATGCAACTAAGATATGACTCCTACAGTCACAAGACAAAGTTGGCCTGGCGCCCGGAACAAGAATTCCAGAGTAAGAGATTGTCATGAAAACAAAATCAAGGCCATAGTATGCTGGTGACCCGCCATCAGCAAGATAGTAGAATAGCTTGTCAAGCTTTATTATGCGTTGATCACCGAGTGTACATGAGACTTCTAACTCTCCGGTCGACTAACTACAAGTGCAGATTTCCCAGAGTAAAGAGGGTTCAAGCCTCTTTACCCCGACACCTGCAACGGCACTTTGCTATTTCTAAAGATAGGGGAACAAGTCCATACTCTTATGCATTTCATACAACTCAATTATTTTACAATAATTGGACACATTGTGGGATTAGAGATTCACCAATTAACAGTCATCAGTTCATTCAGAAGAACAACTATTTGTTACTCATATGCGACTGTGTTTCATTACTTTGTTACACTATTTTGCCATTATTGATTTTGTCTCAATACTTTGCAACATACTATTAACTTTATGCTCACAACATGGGGCATTTTCAGTGATATACTAAATTACCATTGTGGTTTGATGGGCCCAATAGGATATTTAAGAATATTTTAGTGCCACTCTAGTAGAGTTGAAGCATCAACTTTCATATACCTTCCGGAGGTGTTTCATTTTTAAGAAGGACAGGTAGGGTTCTGCATGTGACAAGAGAGTCCTCTTCTTCACATGTGGACTTACAGACCTCTGTACGTGAGGAAAACACATAGGTCTGGACCAGCTCCTAGATCTAGCAGCATTTTAGCCCGAAAGTGGCAAAGACCTGACCTCCACCATTACATTGACAATAATTATCCAGTCACTCAATGCAAGAACCGCCATTTCTAAGCACAAATCCAACAACGCCATAAACATTAAACTAGCACAAGAGACGCAATAACCAACACCGCTAAACTTAGCAACATTTTAAAGAGGAAAACATAAAAGATTCAATAAAAATAAAAAAATTCTATAAAAATAAAAAAAGATTCATAAAAGATTCAATTCAAGAACCAATGAAGACGATTGTAAATGACGGCAGTAGGCTGGAATTTCTTCTGAATCCCTGTGATACGATGGTCACGGTACATATATTGGCGTTACGGAATGATTTTCACCCAGACATCCAAACCCAAGCGGATTGCGGCATAGAGAGGCTCGGTAAAGACAGCGCGGAACGTGTGCAAGTGTGTCATTGGCTTGTCCAAATTATAAAACGACAGCCATCCACCCTCGTAGTCTAGATATATACCCAGCCGCTTAGGTTGGTTATAAATGGATGAGTAAATGTAACCTTGGTCGCCATTATGCCGAAACGAAAAACCTTGGTGGGCTTTACATACGCACCATGAATGTTCGTTGTTCCCAATCACCGAAACTTCCCCTTCCCTGGCTATACCGTCATAGGACATCCCTATCCGCCACGTTTTAGAACCGTGGATGTCCACTTCCCAGTAATGCTTCCCAGAGTCAAAACTTGTTAAACTTAAGACCTGGTGAGACTCAAAACTGTCACTTGTGCCAATTAAATCCTCATCCTTCTCTATGCCCAATGCGATTTTTAAATCAGCGGAAATGTCTACGTTACTGGCAGCGGTGTCTTCATCAAGGTCTATGTCTGCGTTAGCCGGGACATAGAGTTGGTTCCTAGCGGCCGTCACAATATCCGTCAGGTCTTTGTGCAACTGCAGGGAGATTAAAACATCATCCATATCAGGAATGGGGCAGGTTTCAGGACCAGGCGTTTCGGCGAAACAGAAGTCCCCTCTGTGCGTTTCCTGTTCCTGTAGGACAATTAGAGGATCAGACTCGCTACAGAGCTCCTCAACATGACATAACTTGCTGGACCACTCATCCCTCTTCATTTCCAGCTTCTGAATTAGGCTGGATGTAGGTTCGGTGTTCTTTTCCACTTGTTTGTTTATATCATCGATGACCTTGTCTTCCAGACGTTGCAGCTTGTCCATAATCTCTGAGAAGACCTCAGTGACTCTCTGGATCACACAAGAGGCGTTATCCTTTGCATTTTCTACGTTCTTCTGAAGAGTCTGGAGGCTTTTCACAGTCTCCTGGTTCATGTAGTTCAGTCTTCCATAAAGACTTCTCAGTCTCTCCTTTTTCTTATTGGCAGCATTACAGATCATCTCCACCTGATGTCCATAGTGCTTCCCACCATGTTTACACAACACACAGATGCAGACCTGGTCCTGGGTGCAGTAATACTCCAGGAGCATCTTGTGGATGGGGCATTTTTTGGTAGCCAGTGAAGTGCTGGGTTCCACTAGAACATGTTCCTCTAATTTGCTGTGGACCCTCAGATGGTTCTCACAGAGACAAGCCTCACACATGAGACAGGACTTAACAGCAGGCACAGGGGAGTGGATGCAGTAGGTACAGCAGATCCCAGGCTTTTCCTGACCTTTATGAGTGTTCAGGAACCTCTGTGCAATGTTGCACAGGGATATGTTCTTCTGCAGCTCAGGCCTCTCCGTGTAAACTTTCCTGCATTCAGGGCAGCTGTAAACTCCACTGGCTCTCTGTGCATCCAGCACTTGATCAATGCAGCCCCTGCAGTAGCTGTGGCCACATCTGAGGTTCACAGGGTCGGTGTAAATGCTCAGACAGATGGAACAATTCAACTCCTCTCTCAGATCTGCAGACGCCATGGCTCACACGAGGGCAAAGTAAAAGTCCTGACACCTGTCTGTGTGTGTGTGAGTTGGTGATTTTTGTAAAGGGTCATGGCGTGGCTGTGTGGGGGGGAGGAGGGGGGTGGTATGTTGTGGAAGGAAGAGAGGGGCTGTGTGTGTGTTTGTTTACCTATTAACTCTAGCAATACCAGAGAGAGAAGCTGAAATGTCTGAAATTAAATATAGATTTTATTTTTGCTACTAGACTTGGAAACTTATTTTCATTTGTGAAATGACTTATGCTACACACAATCCACCTCCAAGTAGTTATAGAATAAACAAATGCATATATGCATTTCTGCATACAGTCTTAAAGTGCTCATTTAATCCCATGATCCATGTATAAAGACCATGCAAAAATCCTGAAAAGTGATAACTTATTGTTTTAACACCAAAACAAAGTTGATTTTTTTTGTGTCATATATTCTACAGAAGCCGCTCTGGAAATTCCTACATTTTAATTAGGGCTCAATATGCCCCCTGGAGTAATATGCCACAATATGTCCTCACATCATTTCTCCTCATGTCTCTAAAACCCATTTCTGCAGCAGGGAAAACACTGGCTGATATTGCTTCATTTGCACACAAATACTGAACAGTTTTAACTCTAATTTAGAGTTGAGCTGTAACATATCACTGCTTGCACTGAATAATAAACTTGCTACACTCTGCATTTCAATATGGAAGTCTAAGGGCTGGGCATGCTTGAGATCTGCTTGGTAGCCATGGATAGAAGCTCTGTGGCCAGGCCAGTGAAATCTGCATCTCTATGGAGGAATATGGCCATTGTTTACTATAAACATGATCTGCAGCTGCAGGAAGTAGTGCTCAGATAGCCCCACCCATTTTTTTGAATCTACCAATGAGCTGGAAGTACTGCACTTTCTAGGAAGTGGGATCAGCCATTCAGCAGCTACTTAGTGGTGCTGTACTTCCTGTTTACTGACTGCATATGTTGCATGTCCTGAGAAGGGACTTGCACCCTCCCACGTGTATAGAACTATGGTTATAAGAAAGGCAGAGTCAGGATCAACACAACACAAAAGGTGCAAATTCTGCATCTGGACAATGTGTGTGGGAAAATCAAAACATGTTTTACACTAACAGAAAAATACTTGCATTGAACAACTTTACTTTTAACCTGTAATGTAGAGATTAGCTCTAACATGTCACCTCTCAACTCTAAAATTCCCCTCCCCCCTGAAGTTCTGTATGGTTTTTCCTATTATTTATTTATTTTTGCTATTACTCCCAATTTTTAGGCCAATAAACAGGTGCCTGCAACGTGCTTCAGGCTAGGGCATTTTTGTTTGTTATGTAGATTATTATTCCTTTTGAGTGGCCTATAAATTGATTTGAGCAGCCACCATTTACTCGATTCAATAATGAAACAAAACATTCACGTAAAGGACAGGATTCAGAGTTTTAAACGTGCTATGTAGAGATGCGTGTTTCTTTAGAAATACGCACCTCTGAATTGCCTGTATCAAAAACGGGCCTTTTATTAAAAAAAAATAAAAAAAAACATAATTGTTCCGACCGCAGTTAACCCTTTATATATATTTTTTTGTGTGTAT
>WWET01004255.1:72447-84022 GCA_011038615.1 Limnodynastes dumerilii
TGATAAAACTCTGCTTCCCAGCTGTATAAATAGGAGACCCTGCTGGCCCACATTAGGAAGAACGGGCCAGCGATGGTCTCTGAACTAGAGTTTCCATTGGCGATGCAGCTTTACTAAATAAGAAAAACTTCATTATTAAGTGATAGGGGCAGTTTTATCTTAAAAACTTCCCCTATCACAAAAAAATGAAGTCTTTAAATAGAGCCCAAACTGTCATTTGACTCTAATGTCTATGGTTTATGTGCTTTAAGTTGTTAATAGGTACATTACATTAATAAAGGATTTACTCTAAAGAGTCTTTAATGGACAGTTTTCATTTCTTTGAGTTAATTTTTTTCTATCTTTTGGAAACAATTTAGAAAAGTTTGATTGTCATTTTCTTTCACAAGCATGATCTTGATCCGTTGTCACGGGACCCCTAAAACGTGCCTACAATGTCATTAAATAATTCCATTGAACCAGGGGTGTTAGTAGACCGATATACTGTAGCAAGGAGGGCCTTATGGTAAGGTGAAAGTTGCTGATTGTCTCTGAATTTTCAGTTGTCTCCCAAAATTCTGTCTCTGCTCCTGGAATTCTGGGAGAGTTGGCAAATATCTTGCATCTGGGCTTAAAGCAGTGATTTAATGGCAATCGCTGCCTCAAGCCCCAAGCGTTGGTAAAAATGGATGGGGCTTGATGACATAAAGCAGTGATGGCTAACCTGTGACACTCCAGGTGTTGTGAAATTACAATTCCCATCATGCTTTGTCAGGTATCTGCTATGCTTTTGCAGTTAAGGCATGCTGGGACTTGTAGTTTCACAACATTTGGAGTGTCACAGGTTAGCCAACACTGACATAAAGCCTTAGCAACCCTATGAATGACTGTTTGGATTAGACGGGGGGGGCGAGACTTCAGGTGGGATTTGCTTGAATCACGCTCTCAAGCCCTGTCCCATGCTGACGTTACCCAGTGAAAAAAAGAAAACCTTTATTCCTCCTTGTATCCCCTATAATAGGACTTAATGTGCTCCATAATAAATCTGGCCCTGAATCACACATAAGAAGCAGAGGCTTCTTAGGTGGGTATTTCTCAGTGTTTGCGCAATCTACGTAGCCCTTGGGTAGTCTATTAGGTAAGAGGAGATGTGCTACGGCAGCCTCTGGGGGAAGTTAGGTAAAGTGGGTGGGGCAAGGGATGTAGATTAGGCTGGGAGGGAGGGGCTGGGGATTTTCCGTGTTCCCTTAAGCGGGTCAATACGCGCAGTTAGTTAAGCTTGCCCTGGGTCACCCATAAGTGCCTTTAGGCAGGGCAGGGTAGGGTAGGGGACCGAAGAAGTAGATGTGGTTCAGTTGCAGTCTCCGGTCCGATGGCCCGCTTTGCGAAATAGAGACAGCCGAAAGTTACTTTTCGGCTGTCTCTATTTCGAATAGGCAGCCATTTTAGAATTTTTTTTATTTTATATGAATGGGTGAGTGTGCCGATCAGTATACTCGCCCATTCATTTTCACAGACCCGCCAGATGACAGCTACTGAGAGGTGAGTAACCTCTCTGGGGCCTTTTAGTATTAGGGCGGGTTAGGGTCAGGCTGTGGGCAGTGGGGTCTTAGGGTTAGGCTATAGAGAAGGGAGTATTAGAGTCAGGCTAGGGAGAAGGGAAGGTCAGTTATATTTTGAAGTCATGTAAGGGTGTACCTAGGCTATACACAAGGGAGTATTAGGGTCAGGATAGGGAGAAGGGAGTGTCGGTCAGGCTGCGGGGAAGGGAGGGTGAGGGTAATGGAAGGGGAGGGTTAGGTTTAGAATTAGGGGAAGGGTTGGGGTTAGTTTAGCAAATTACCTTTTGAAGCACAGTGTTCGGTGCTCTGAGGATCGATGGCTAAGCCTATCGGAATAGGTCCGTTCTTTGCGGGGACCCAAACCCGTTGAGGTAACACAGTGTGAATCCAGTCCGTTATCTCCTTCTCACCTCGCGTTAGAGACGTTTTCTTCTTGTCTTCTGCAGGTTCTGCAGTATGATGCTGATGCCACATGCCACGAATTTAGTCATTACCTGGTCGGCTGCTGCAGAGTGTTGTTAGCAGCGGAGGACCAGGCAATGTCTATGTCCGTGGTTGCTCTCTGCTAGATGTTGGAGAGGTTCAGCCCAGTGACCCGCGTAGCTTTGCTGTTTGATGGGGACTCCAGTGGTGGCTGAGTATTAGAGTATTCTGGTAGAATGTGACTTTGAACTTCCGTCTTTCTACCATAATTACTTATTCTGGACTCCTACCTTTGGTTCATTAGCAATCACAGACATTAATGGACTTAAATACTGTTCCATTTATTCACCCTCCAGTTGATACCCAGCCCTGCGAAACAGTATTTTATTATTATTATTATTATTATTATTATTATTATTATTAACGCTTATTTATATAGCGCCACAAATTGTCCACAGCGCTTTACAGAGAACATTAGACAATCACATCAGTCCCTGCCTCTATAGGAGCTACACGTTCCTAACACATACACACACATACATACAGACTAGGGTTAATATTATTTAGTCAGCAGCCAATTAACCTACCAGCATGTTTTTGGAGTGTGGGAAGCAACCGGAGCACCCGGAGGAAACCCACACAGACGCAGGGAGAACATAAAAACTCAGATAAGACCAAGTCTCGGAATCGAACTCATGACCTCAGTGCAGTGAGGCACAAGGGCTACTGCCAGCAGACAACGAGTTAAAAGTTATACATGAACCATAGACCTACCCTGTAACGTTGATAATTAGGGTGACAGTCAGGAGCTGGCAGATGATATCCAGTCCCATGGGATCGTTTATAAACAGACAAAAATATTTAATTAAGGAATAAATAGAACTCTTAACCTATCATGCATTTTTGTTTTATGTTCACTGACGATCACAAGAATGCAGTGTCCTGGTAACAAATGGTTTATGTTCCAAATTGTCATGGTGATATTACACACATATCTGTTGACATACAGAGGAGGAAACAATATATAATCATGTAACCTTATAACAAAGATACATATTGGGCCTGAATGTGCGTTCGTCCCAGTGCAGGAAATAGCAATTGTAAAGATCATTCATTTCTTGAAACCATTTGAACGTTGAAAATTGTACTCTGTGATTTGGATTAAATAAAATTCTGCAATCAAATCCAGAGATTGAAAATAATAGTAAAACAGGTGGAAACCTGGGCAAAACCATGTTTGTAGGGGAGGTAAGTTTCATATGTAAATGTGATGTTTCCTAGCCCAGGTCTAAATAACATTATAAATGTAATGCTATATATTCGCCCTGCATCAACAGAATAACGTTCTTTTGATTCCCCCCTGAATTTCAACATGGTTTTGTCCAGGTGTAACTTTCCACCTGTTTTTCTATTATTTTCAAACTCTACTATCTAATCCCTAGTATCTGTAAAGCTTCATGTCATTGAAAGGGACATGTCCTCCATAACTATAGCCATAAAGCTAAGATACATTGATTTGTAACTTCCTTTCAATAAATTCAAACTCCTGGTGAAACGCGTTGGTTTTTATATTACTACATTTTCAACAGTTTTTCTCCAGTCGGGTGACTCTCTTTATTCTAAGGTAGACATAGGAGTGGATTTAATAAAGTCACTTAATAATAATGGTGGATGTGTTGCCCCTAGCCACCAATCAGATTTTAGATATTATCAGCACCTAGACAATATTGCTGTGTGAGATGTGACATAAAATGACATTTTATAGATGCAGGGAAAATACTTTGCTATTGTTTATCGCATACAAATACAGAACAAATGTAATTTAGAGTTGAGTTAGGAAACATCACATCTGAACTCTAATTCAGTTTGTAACTCTCCCCCTACCTGCAGTTCTACATGGTGTTATTCTGAATTGTGGATCATCCCCCTGATAATGGATATGAATACACAGCACCTGATTATGGTGAGATAGAGCCGTTTTCACAGATCCGATTTTTAAAAGTACGCAATTATACGCACGTACGTAGCAAGGCCACACCCACCAACACCCCTGACACTCCCCTTTTCCGGCTGTGCACTAGTAGACTTACGCCTCCATAGAGCACCTCTAACTTTACGTGTGTACTTTCATGTAACTTTTCTGGTACGTATTTCAACTCCGACCGTCCGTAAGTCCAAGTGCGATTCACATGTCCGTGCCTGAAGCACTTACGTGGGTATATTCAACGTTACTTACGTAAATAATGTTACTACGCAAGCGCAGTTAAAACGTACCTAAAAATATGCACGCAACTTCATGTGAAAACAAAACGGTACGCAAGCGCAGTTCCATAATCCCTTTTTTCAGGACTGGGGGATTAGATTAGAATCTGGAGTCTTTTATTCCACAACTGGAGTGAAACAAATATACACGCTCACATACGAAGTGACCCACATGAGAAATAGAATCTGATGTGAGCTTTACGATGTGTTCTACTTATTATCATCTACCACCTCCGATGGGAGGTTGTTCCACTTATCAACTACCTGTTCAGTGAAGTCATGTTTCCTCACGTTGGACCAAATTCAACATTCAGTTTTCTATGATCAGCGCATGCGCATGCATCTGAGAGGCCAGACAGAAGGATGTGTGGCACAAGTCCAATCCACCCGTTCAAACTTGCCTCCCAACAGTCCTGATACCAGCGGGGCAGTCCCGAATTCGGGTGACTGTCCAGCTGGCCGTTCAAGTTTTTTCCTGATAAGTGGGCTATTTTATTTTTGTCCCATGCAGCAGTCCCAAAAAGGGGCGGAGTTTGGGGTGGGACTGGGGCGGAGTTTGGCTGTGATAGGGGTGGAGTTTGAACTTGACTGGGTGGAGTTCCGGTGGGGCCATGGGTGGGGTTAAGCGGAACCATGTGAGGTTTGTTTATCCCGTTTTGTAAAATGTTGGGTGGTAAGGACTTGACCCCCACCTCCTTGCTATGGGGCCCCAGTCTGCTTTCTCCCCTGTCCAGACACAGCTGTCCCCATCATTCTGTATACCACAGTGTTGTTGCCGGATTCAACAAGTGGAGAAGCCAGCCACTGATATTTAATACACTAACAGGGTTGTAACACAAGTGATTTCTTAACTTCCAATTAGCAGGGAATTTTTCTAAAAATAAAAAATATTTAAGGACCAGGTCCCGGATTCACACCTAAGAAGCTCCATTTTAAGAATGTAACTACTACGCATGTGCAGTAGTATAGTTCCACAATCTACGTACCAATTAGGCACGTAGATTGCCTCCATGCGGTCTTTAAAGAAAGAGTCGGCATAAGTGTTAAGTTAGAAGTGGGAGGGATTTAGATTAGCCGGGGAGTCCGTCCATCCGTCTGTGCGTAGATTCTTTCTTAAGTAGGAAACAGCACACGGTTAGATAAGGTAGCTCTATGACACTCTTAAGTTAGGTTAGGTAGGTATCTAAAAATGGGGGGCGGCTTAGTGGCTGAACAAGTGAGTTAGGTGCGGATCTGTCTGCACCTAACTCACTTTTAGGTGTGAATACGGTCACAGATCCATAGTTTTAAAATAAGAAGAAATCAGATGGAAAGTTACACTTGGGCAAAACCATGTTGAATTTCAGGGGGTGTCCAATTAATTGAAGTCTTTGCATGCAGGGAGAATACTTTATTTCTGCTTATTGCGCACAGATACTGACCGGCTTTACTTTTACAGTTATTTATTCTTTGACTAGGAAACATCACCTCTCAACTTTAATACTGGTTGTCTCCCCTGCAAAAGAAATTTGCCTCCCCTGCAACTCAGCATGGTTTTTTCCCAGGTGTAACTTTCCACCTGTTTTCCTCTTATTTTTCAGTCTCTGCAGCTGGACCTAAGTGAGGATATTTTTCTGCTGCTCTCCTGACTCCGTTTTGCAGTGAAATGTTCCGCCCATGTAGTATGACACGCTGTTTGCTTAATCGTAGCTTTTCCCTTAACATTTTGTGTTCCTGCCTTTTGCATTCTAGACCTCCCAGCTGCATGGGTGTGACACGCTGTGTATAAAAGCAGGAAGATTAGAGAGGGACTGTCGCAGCCTAAAGTCATCGTGTGAGAGTTCAGATGATGTTTCTCTTCAGAGATTGCACACAAGAGGTACGTCATGTTTTGGTGTTTCATGTGTTTCTGTATGTCTGTAAACTGTAGCTTATTATAGCCATATATAAAGGCATAAGTCTCTCAATAATACAATGACGGCACTCAAGTTAATATTCAGGAGATGCTGCATGGCAGTGACTGATTCCTATAACGTGTAAGTTTAACCACTTTAGTGAAGATTCTGGGCCGTATTCAGAGATCCGTTTTTGAGCGAATTTCCTAGCATATTTTTAGGATCGGATCACCTGCGCATATGTAGTAACTTTATGTATGTAGTTTACGTCGACTATACGCACGGATGTGCCTAACGGACGTACATGTGAATTGTTGGGGGTGTTGGTGGGAGTTTCCTTGCTCCGGCCGCACGTATAATTGCGTACATAAAAAAAACGGATCTCTGAATACGGCCCTCTCTGTGTATCACTTCTTGCTGTGAGTTGCTTTATAAGTTGCATAGATTGCATGGGGTAAAGGGTTAGTTTTTAGAATGAAACAGTTTCCGCTGATATTTCTATGGGTATATTTACTGCAGGGTTGTCGACTTTTCACAGCTATAGATGCCTGAAAGTGGGTGGGGCTTAATGTTGTGATTTATGCAAATTATGACAGAAGCCCCGCCCCCTGATTATCAATACCCCTTTCCTTAGTTTTACTAGAGATGGGGACGGGCCTTGATGACACAAGTCTCAGCCTGTCCTTAGTACAGGGTTGCCGAATTTTTAGAGCTTCCCTCCGGGAGATCCCAGAGGGAAGCCATTGATTTCTTCAAGGGGCAGGGCTTAATGACGCAATTTATACAAATAAGCGTCGTTAAGCCCCGCCCCCTGTCAATCACTCCTGGTGTCATTAAGCCCCGTCCCTTTCAATCACTCCTGTATTTTCTAGCGTTTCAGGGGATGGACGGGGCTTGATGACATCATCAAGCCCCGCAGATCCCTAGTAACGCTAGGGATTAAAGAAGTAATTGCTGGCTGTAAGGGGCTTGCGGGAGATTTGCCGGCTCTCCCGGGATACCGGGAGAACTGCTCAAATTTCGTGAGTCTCCCGGATATTCCGGGACAGTCGGCAACCCTGCCTTAGTAACACTAGGAATACTAGTGTTGCCAGGCAAGCGGCAGGACCTAAGGCCTGCAGGAGATTTGTAGGCTCTCCCGGAATAATTTAAGGAGTCTCCCGGATGTTCCAGGAGGGTCGGCAACTCTGATTTAATGTAGCAGAGGTTGTCTGTAGTGACCAATCAGATACTAGCTTGGATTTTCCAGAATGTGTTTTGTAAATGATAGCTTGAATCTGATTGGTTGCAATGGGCAGCATCTCCATAGTTTGAGTGACATCTGACTAGCAAATTACAGCTTTGGGAACATGTCACCACTTTTTCCCAGGGATCTCAACATTGAGACTGACCAATGGGAGTGAGTGTATCTTTTTGCCTCACAATCCAGCCAGCCCCATTGGGGGTATTTTTGTAAAGCTGAGAGAGAAAATAGAGAAAAGTAAACAGTAGTTTGATTTATATTTTTACTTTCTCTCGTTAATTCTGAATTTATACAATATGGCTGCTGCAAACTGTAAAATGGAGGATGTTGTTTTACAACAGACCTCATGAGTACACATATTGCAACACAAGCTAGTGACTCACCTACAGGAGGTGCCTTGACACTGGGCAGGAGAGTTTAACCCAACATAGCTATAGTGTGACCTAAACCTCCAATTTACATATGTGCTGTCACACTTTGTGGATGAATGGCCATCATCACATGGTCCACCGTTTAATGGTTAACGTTGCGTAGTAACTTTACGCAAGTAACGTAGAATATACACATCTAAGGGCTCTACGTACGGAGGGACGGGGTTCAAATAAGTACCTGAAAAGTATGTGAAAGAGGGTGGGGGGAGGCATTTAAACGAGTCTTTGATTGCACGGTTACCTAGAATCGCACGTATGGCATACATATACACACGTGTGTACACACGTAAAGTTAGAGGTGATCTATGGAGGTGTAAGTCTACGATTGCACGGCCGTGGGAGGTGGGTGTCATGGGTGTTGGTGGGTGTTGCGTTCTTTAAAAAAAGGGATCTCTGAATTCGTCCCTAACAGCCTAACTCTAACTCTTGAGGTTGGGGTGGATGGAGGGGTAAGTTCCTAACCCTCTGAGGGGGGTGTGGATGGAGAGGTAAGCTCCTAACCCTCTGAGGGGGGTGTGGATGGAGAGGTAAGCTCCTAACCCTCTGAGGGGGGTGTGGATAGTGGAGTAAGGCATCGGCCTAGTGTTCCGGGAGGGTCAACACTGTGGATCAGAAAAAGTGCAAGGTTAGGTGGAGAAGAATGCAAGGCATGACGGCGTCGCCCGTATGAGCCTGGTCAACCATAAAAACATTGGGGCAGATCCAGACTTAAGTTCGTTTTACATACATAAGCATACCCGAGTTACGCCCTAGTAAATATAATGTGCTCCCCCAGGCACTCACCTCACACGCATGTAACTTAGCCGACTTATGTGTTCAGAACCTGGCCTTAACTTTCCTTGCGTATCTCTGGTCATATATAATGCCTTAACCTTACTGTACAATGTAAATGCCTCACTCCTACAATGCGTATATTCGGCTTGCGCAGGAATGTCATGCCCTATCGTACGGAGTTATGTACAAGTTACAAATTATCAGAGTTACGATGCATAACATCTGCCGTGCGTTTCCACAGCTAGACTGACGCATGCCGCAAGCATAAATTAGCTGTCGTTATTCTGGATCTTGCCCATTGACCTTGTAAACCATCAGTGACCTTGTGAACCTCAACACATCAGACCTTGATGTGACTTGGTGTCAACCTAATGACCGTTGACTATGTAAATGTTTAGCCACCAATGCAAATTTTTTCTCCTAGTTGGGTCCTGGTGGCAGAAAGTGTTCTCTTCTCGCACGGATGCTAATTAAGATCGCATATCAACCCTATAACAGCCCCCTGTGTTGCTGAGGTCTGCTAGCTTCTTAAGTTCCCTTGTAGGGATATGTTATATCCTCACAAGGTAATAGAATCAGAGCAAGATGCAGCTTCTCTACAGAGGGAGCTCCTAACCCTTGAGGGGGGTGTGGATTGAGGGATAAGCTCCTAACCCTTGAGGGGGGTGTGGATAGTGGAGTAAGGCATCGGCCTAGTGTTCCGGGAGGGTCAACACTGTGGATCAGAAAAAGTGCAAGGTTAGGTGGAGAAGAATGCAAGGCATGACGGCGTCCCCCGTATGAGCCTGGTCAACCATAAAAACATTGGGGCAGATCCAGACTTAAGTTCGTTTTACGTACGCAAGCATACCCGAGTTACGCCCTAGTAAATATAATGCGCTCCCCCAGGCACTCCCATTACACGCATGTAACTTAGCCGACTTATGTGTTCAAAACCTGGCCTTAACTTTCCTTGCGTATCTCTGGTCATATATAATGCCTTAACCTATGTAAGTGTATAACCCAGCCCATACTGTACAATGTAAACGCCTCCCTCCTCCCACAATGCGTATATTCGGCTTGAGCACGTGCGTATATTCGGCTTGCGCAGGAATGTCATGCCCTATCGTACGGAGTTATGTACAAGTTACGAATGATCAGAGTTACGATGCATAACATCTGCCATGCGTTCCCACAGCTAGACTTATGCATGCCGCAAGCATAAATTAGCTGTCGTTATTCTGGATCTTGCCCATTGACCTTGTGAACTATCAGTGACCTTGTGAACCTCAACATATCAGACCTTGATGTGACCTAGTGTCAACCTAATGACCGTTGACTATGTAAATGTTTAGCCACCAATGCAATTTTTCTCCTAGTAGGGTCCTGGTGGCAGAAAGTGTGAGGTGAGTGTTCTCTTCTCGCACGGATGCTAATTAAGATCGCATATCAACCCTATAACAGCCCCTGTGTTGCTGAGGTCTGCTAGCTTCTTAAGTTCCCTTGTAAGGATATGTTATATCCTCACAAGGTAATAGAATCAGAGCAAGATGCAGCTTCTCTACAGAGGGACTTGAATAAACTGGAGGATTGGGCGGCCAAATGGAAGATGAGGTTTAACATAGATAAATGTAAGATTATGCATTTAGCGATCAAAAACAAGCATGCAATCTATAAATGAAATGGGGTACGTTTAGAGGAATATGTAATGGAAAAGGATTTGGGAGTGCTCGTGGACAATAGACTTAGCAATAGTGCTCAATGTCAAGCAGCAGTTGCAAGGGCCAATACAGTATTAGCATGCATAAAGAGGGGCATAGATGCCAGGGAAGATTGTGTAATTCTGCCACTATATAAATCATTGGTCAGGCTTCATCTCGAATACGCAGTTCAGTTCTGGGCAACACTCCACAAAATAGTCATTTTGGAATAAGAAAGGGTTCAAAGGAGAGCGACAAAATTGATAAAGGGTATGGAGTCATTGAGCTATGAGGAACAGCCAGCCAGTTTAGACATGTTTACTTTAGAAAAGAGGCGTCTAAGAGGAGATATGATCACTATATATAAATACATCATGGGTCAATACAGAGAACTTTCAAAGGAACTTTTTACCCCAAGGACTGTACACAGGACACAGGGGCACCCACTAAGGTTAGAGGAAAGGAAATTTCACAACCAGCAAAGGAAAAGGTTCTTTACAGTAAGGGTAGATCAGGATGTGGAGTCACTGCCAGGGAAGGAAAGGGTTCTTTACAGTAAGGGCAGTCAAGATATGGAATTCACGGCTAAGAAAGATTTTGATGGCAGACTCACTGCATATGTTTAAGAATGGGATAGATACATTTTTAGCAGAGAAGGGCATCCAGGGTTACCAAGAAGTTAATTTAAGTGAAGAATAGCAGTGGATCCAGGGGAGAATTAGGACGGCCATCTTGGGTCACCAGGGATTTTTTTAAGATTACAACAGATTGGAGATTGCTTCATTTGGATCAATTTCAGTTATAAAGATAGGGATCTCAGGAGATCCATAATAGTTTGAACTTGATGCATTGGTCTTTTATCAACCTCATCAACTATGTTACTATGTTACTATGTTTCAGTGACTGGTATTTACAAAAATCTTGATTTGTAGGATAGCACAGACCCATCAAGACATGGCCAGCTCCTGTAAGGACCAACAACCTTATTTTAGTTTCGGAGTCATAGCCGACATTCAGTATGCCAATAAAGGCGACCGTTTGAGTGGATGGAAAACCATGAGATACTACAGGCAGAGCTTACTACATCTACGCAGCGCCATCGAACAGTGGAACACGGAAATGCCTCATCCCAACTTCGTTTTGCAACTTGGAGATATCATCGATGGATCCAACAAGAGATTTTCTACATCCACAGAGTCGCTTGACACCGTTTTAAAGGAGATAGAGAATACAAAGATGCCTTTCCACCATATTTGGGGAAATCACGAGTTCTACAACTTTGACCGGGATTATTTAAGAGAGACAAAACTAAATACAACTTGGATGCAGGATAAGCCTCAAATTCCTG
>WWET01004255.1:92166-107436 GCA_011038615.1 Limnodynastes dumerilii
GAAACACCACACTTTCATCCATCCATCTATTTATCCATCCATCCTTTCATGCAATCATCCATCTATCTTTTTTTTTGCACCAGCTACACACGCTCAGTCTTTTTCAGCTGCAGTGATCTGCATTAGCCATGGGCTGGCTAAAGGCACTGCATTTGCATTTACTCCGCCCTTTCTCTCCATAGCAAGACAGCTGATTGCCACATAGGGCCTGATCCAGAGCTACGAAATTTTCGCACGACGGGCGAATGCGAACGTTCGCTCGGGCGTATCAACATACACGCCCCTAACACTCCCATAGTAAAGTCCCTGCTTACGGCGGCTATACCCTACACTGGGTACGACCGTCGGCCGTACGAATTTTCGCACAAAATACGCTGAGCGTACGGGCTTAGCACGCCCATACTGTACAATTTAAATGGCTATCCCCGCCTCCCTGTTGTAAAACGAGCGCCCAGCCGACCGTCGTACTGAACGCACGCCCCTCGAGCGAAAAATTCGCACACCATACGAACGCTATACGCTCATGTCATCCAGCCGACAGGAAGCTGTCATACTGGGCATGCGCAGTGCGAATTTTCGTACGAAAATACGCAAAAAACGGGCGTACGCTCGCCCGTCGGACAGCAATTTCGTAGCTCTGGCTCAGGCCCATAGTGTCTACATTTAACCATCAGTGGTATCAGAGCTAGTAACGAGCTCCCTGCATGGAGATTAGTATTATATAGCACCAACATATAACCGAGCACTGTACTGAGAAGATCTCTCATTCACATCAGTTCCTGCGCCATTAGAGCTTACAATCTATATTCAGAACACACACACACTCCAGTGTAGTCACTGGCCACCAGTCTATCAACGCCTGAAATGTGGGAGGTAACTGACGAATACACAGGGAGAACATAGAGACTTCTCACACATGAGGCATTGCCCAGGATTTAACCCTGTAACCCCAACCCTGTGAGCTAGCAATACTGAACACCGTGCTACCATGTTTTCTACTGTACAATTATAGCACAAAAGTTCAGGAATCCTGAATATTATATTATAATTATAAAATATATATATATATATATAAAAAAAAATCATTCAAAATATATACATATTACAGAAGGTCCATAGTAGATCCCTGAATTCCCAGGTCCCTTGATTCATTATCAGGAGGGTATGGTTAGTTGGTCTGTGATAGTTTGGGTACAGGTATTTTATATCATACAGCAGATCAGCAAAACTGATGATTGTGTTGGTTAGCGTTAAAAGGGTCAATAATCTCAAGACAACCTGGTGTAGGGGGTGGATCTAGGTTTCTCCACTCTGATTGGATGATATGGAAGATCCCACCTTACTCTCATTGGGCCAGATCCTAAGCTAAGTACTCTAGCGTATTTACGGTAGCCGAAGACGTCAAATTGGCTACCTGTATTTACTGCGCGCTTGCGTCAGATGTTACGCCACATAACGCTGAACGTACGCACCATCAGCGTAACTACGAACGAAGGAGCGGGTCATCCATACGATACCCGTAGTTACGCTTTGTAGGCAGAGGGAGGCATTTAAATTGGACAGTATGGGACGGGTTAAGCCGTTACGCTTTGAAAAGTTAAGGTAGGGTTTAGGAAACGTAAAACCGCCAATGTACGTGCGAGGGGGGTACGTAGAAAATACAATAGCATTAATACTAATCTAATGTAGCTAGTCCGTAGGTCTGGATTTACCCCATTAGCTGGTCCTGGCCCCGTTACTCTAATGCATGACAGACAGAGGGCGCTTCATTTCTAACAATAGGAGAAACGCGTGGGGTATATATTTCACAACCACTCTTGTGTTTTATTTTGCCTTTTGTAAAGGGCTATATTATATATAGATTTAAGGAATGATTCTGTTTGCTGATCCACTGTATAACACATATAAGCCATTGTCTTTTCTTTTTCATATCACATAATGATCAATGTAATAATCACATAATAAGGGCACTGAGGCTGGAAAGTCATTAGTGCATTTAACCCAGTGCACTGAGCCTTAGGTCCAGATTCTCTCCTCCGATTGGCTACATACTGTCCAATAAAAAGTTTTCATCTTAAACGGCCCAAGATGATCTCATCTGATTGGAAAGCAACCAACCAATCAAAACTCTTGGACAGTTCAGAAATTCGGACACAGGTGCCAGAGAACAACAAACGACCCTGGGCGTTGCGATGAGCTCAGATGACCGTCTTGCAGTGCTGCGGCCACGATGTTCTCATTTCCTTGTTGATGTAGATATAGAGCCACGTTACAAGTGGGAAAATGCTGATGGAAACGGCTGCAAACAGTCTGAATGCACCGATTGGTTCCCTACAAACATTTAAACGGGATAGGATTAAATATGGAAAGCATAGGACATGGTATCAAGAGGCACAATGCACTGCTAGAGGACATCACTGGAAGCTAATTATGACCCCTGAGTGTGGGTCCCCATTGCGAACGGCACTATTTCTCTCCCAGCCAGTTCCGAAGTGACTGGGCAAACGATTGCTTGTGCCTCGAAGAGGCAAATCAATCGATCCCTGGAGCAGTGAACACGGTGCTCCGAAAGATAAGTAAGTATTCTATCCCTAACCCTTCCCTTCTATTACCCTAACCCTCCCTTCCCCGCAGCCTAACTCTAACCCTCCCTTCCCCGCAGCCTAACCCTAACCCTCCCTTCCCCGCAGCCTAACCCTAACCCGCCCTTCCCCGCAGCCTAACCCTAACCCTCCCTTCCCCGCAGCCTAACCCTGTCTTCCCCGCAGCCTGACACTAACCCTTCCTTCCCTGCAACCTAACCCTAATCCTCCTTTCTCCGCAGCCTAACCCTAACCCTCCCTTCCCCGCAGCCTAACCCTAACCCTCACCCCCCTAAGCCTAAAAGTCCCCGGAGAGGGTTACTCACCTCTCCGGTGGTCCAGCGGCGGCGCTTTTGAAAAGGAATGCCGATCGCATACTCACACTCATTCATAAAAAGAAAAATCTAAAATGGCTTCCATTCGAAATAGAAACTCTCTCTACTTCGGAATGACAGCCATGGGTGCGAAGATTATGGTCCAGATTCACAGTTACGTAGTTTTCGCCTTACATACGTTTTTTTAAGAATTGAGCTATTACGTATGCGGACCTATGACTATATTCACAAATGCAAACCCTAACCCCCTATTACAGGAAACCATTGCACAGCACAGCTATAGTGCCCCCCGGTGGAGCTCCAGGCATTGTGGAACTACAATATTACAGATATCAGCTATACCTTTTGCAGCTGAAGCATTCTGGGACTTGTAGTTCCACACCACCTTGAAGGCCGCAGCTGGCAGAGCAAAACATCGCCATGGCCCACGCTGTACAGGACAGAGCCTCCCAGGAGGCAAATAAGAACTTACTTTGCAGAATCCCGACAAAGGAACAGCCACAAAGCAATGATCAGCAATCCAGAAAGCTCCCTAGAAGAATGAAGACTCGGGTCAGAAGGGAATCACAATAACAGAGTACGACCGAGCAACCACCTGCAGTTATAATGTACATTGTGAAGAGAGAGAGGTCCTAACATTAATAATCACACAATATACAAGTTAGGAGCTTGCATCTAAAATAGGAGGCAGAGTAAAGCACTTTAATATATACCGCTAGGAAATAACAGCTGAGCATAAATCCCATAGCACACGGCATTAGAGAGCGGATCAGGCCATACCAGCTCACATAAGAAGATTTACATTCTCCCCGGTGGTAGACATTGGCGCTGAGTGCTGGGGTTTTACAGACATAATTCTAGGCGTAACGCTGCGTGACCATAACGACTTAGCTGCCAGGAGCAACATCAACAGGGGGAGAGTCAGGATTATTACAGGGGGAGGGGAGGGGGAGCGGGGGGGGTCCAAACGGTTGTAAAACATATGGGGCATAACAGAGAAAAACACCAATAGAGCAGGCGAAAAAAAAAAAAAAAGCCAAAAAGAGGATATAAAAATTGTTATTTACATAAAAAATAATAAATAACAGCAAGGGAGCGGGTGATCTTTTTGTTTATGATATATCTTATTGTTTATGTGGAATAATAGAGGTGTGGAGATGGTACACTAAAAATACATGTAGGATAAACTAAGGAGTGTGGGTCCTTACGAATGGTCCTATTTCAATAGTTCTCTCCCAGCCAGTTTCGAACATGGTGCTCCAATAGGCAAGCCTAAATACTACCCTAACCCTTCCCCTAATTGTGACCATAACCCTCTCCTTCCATTACCCTAACCCTCCCTTCTCCCCAGCCTGACCCTAACCCTCCCTTCTCCCCAGCCTGACCCTAATACTCCCTTCTCTATAGCCTAACCCTAATATCCCCTTCCCCGCAGCCTGACCCTAACCCTAATACTCCCTTCTCTATAGCCTAACCCTAATATCCCCCTCCCCACAGCCTGACCCTTACCCTCCCTTTCTATGGCCCTAATCCTAGGGTTTGGCTCTGGGGAAGGGAGAATTAAGGTAATAGAAGGGGAGTCTTAAGGTCAGCCTTAGGGTTAGGCTATGGGGAAGGGAATATTAGAGCTAGGCTGCAGGGGTGGGAGGGTTAGGATAATGAAAGGGGAGAGTTAGGGTCATGGAAGGTGAGGGATAGGGTTAGGCTGCGGGGAAGGGAGTTTTATGGTCAGGCTGCGGAAAAGGAAGGATTAGGGTAATGGAAGGGAGGGTTAAAGTAACAATTAGGGAAAGGGTTGGGGTAACATTTAGACTTACCATTTGGTGGTCGGGAGATTTATTGCTTTGCAAAAGCAATCGAATTCCTAACCAGTTAAGCACATTTGAAAAATAGGCCGTTCCTATCGGCGACCCACACAACCGTGGGTAATATTAAGGGATGCAGCAAGGCCGTAACTAGGGGTGTGTGATAGGGGGCGGCCGCACAGGGTGCAAATCTTAAGGGGGCACCAATAAGTTAATATTTATGGTTAAATTGACTTGGAATTCAGCGTCAGGGGGCACCATATTTCCTTTTTGCACCTGGCACTAAAATTTCTAGTTACGGCTCCGGGATGCAGTATACAGTGTCCTATCTCCAGACATATATATTATATAATATATATTATAGTCTGTACAACATCTGGAAGCCTTATATACCTCACATGTACTTTATATAGTGTGCCATCTCTAGACCCCTAATATACCCTATATATTATTATTATGTGCCATTCCCAGGACCCTAATCTGTCCCTGAAATATAACAGAACGTGCCATTTGCTTACACCTAATATACCCCACATATACTTTATATACTGTACTATTTCCAGACCCCTAATATACCATATATATTATATATATTATAGCATGTGCCATATCTAGACGCCTAATATACCCTACATGTACTTTATATACTGTGCTATCTCCAGACCCCTAATATACCATATATATTATATATTATAGTATGTGCCATAACTAGACGCCCAATATACCCCACATGTACTCTATTTCCGTGCTGGAAGTGGGCCGGTATACGGCGGTATGGCATACCGCCACTTCTGTGAGTCAGCTCTGAGTATGAATACTGCTCATGATAAGATTCTATGAGCGGCTGTATTTTTACTCAGTGCGGACTCACAGAAGTGATGGTATATTCCGCCGTATGGCATACCTGCTCACTTCTCCTGTGCCGCGCTGCCGCCGGGAGACACCGACAGAGTGGGCTGTGCTATGCACAGCCGCAGTTCTGATCAGAGCAGAGGACGCGCGAGCGGCATTTGCCTACAGAAAGCGCTCCGGAGGAGAGAGGTGGAAGACCAAGGATAGGTACGTTTAATATAGAGCTCTTTTAGAAAGTAGTTTGGGCATGGGGAATTTGGAATGGGGAAGTGGGAAGCTGAATCTGAAAAGGGCAATAGGGCTGAATGGACACATATAGAAGGGCAGACAGAAGGAGAGGCAATAAGGCTGGGCGGACACAACTAAGGTGGGGAGCAATAAGGCTGGCTGTACACAGGAGGGGCATTCAGGCTGACTGGACACAGGAGGAGCAATAAGACTGGGTAGATACAACTAAGGTGGGGAGCAATAAGGCTGGCTGGACACAAAGTTGGGGCAATAAGGCTGGCTGGATACTCATAAAGAGGGGGCTATAAGACTGGCTGGGCACTAAGGCTGGGTAAACTGAAGGAGAGGGAAATAAGGCTGACTGCACACAAATAAAGTTGGGGAACTAAGGCTGGGTGGTCACAGGAGGGACAATTAGGTCACTCATAAAGAGGGGCTATAAGACTGGCTGAATATAGAGAGGGGGCAATAACTGGAGGGGAAAACAAAAGGGGGGCAATAATGCTGGTTGGACAAACAAACAGAAGGAGGAGACAATAAGGGTGACTGGACACAAGTAAAGAGGGAGCAATAATGCTGGCTGGATACAGAAGGAGGGGCAATAAGGGTGACTGGACACTCATAAAAGGGGGCAATAAGGCTGGCTGGACACAAACAAGGAAGGGACAATAAGGCTGCTTGGACACACAAAAGGAAAGTGCAATAAGGCTGGCTGGGCACACAAAAAGAGGGGCAATAAGGTTGGTTGGACTTGTCCGCCTCTAGAAACTGCCCTGTGGGGGAGCTACCATTGTTTTTCTCTAGCGGTAATCAGATCATTTCATTAAACATGAAGCGTTCAGTGTAGAAATCATGACCCACATGACATGTACACAATGTGATTTCTCATTGTTGACCTGTTTACTTTGCCAAACTCAAGACACATCTGGTGCTGAAATTTCCATACCCCTACTTCTAAATTTCCACTTCGAGCACTGCTTTATATAGTGTGCCATCTCCAGACCCCTAATAAAAACCCACATGTAATAAAAGTGGATTATATCGGGAGTCTAGAGATAACCCAGCATCAGTTATAACATAAAGCGCTTACCTTGTCGCCATGAGTGACCGAGTCACACATGTGTGTTGATTAAAATCAGAGTACCCACGCGTTTTACTGAATTTTTTTTTTTGTCTACAAACTCACCTCCCAAGCAAACAAGCGTGACTCGTGAGGGAGCTCATCCCTCTGACAAGCCCAGGAAATTCAGATGAGTGATTAGTCCAGTACACGATCGATACGGACATTCCCATCTGTGCCATGCAGTGTAGTATCACAGTATTATATCTTACTTGCAGACCTCACCTGCCTTCCTCTTCGTGCAACAGGCTTTTTGTCCCATAGATAAATAGCGAACACAACAGATAAGAGGCGCCCATCAGACAGACCACGGAATGCAGGTCAGACAATGTTTTCCAAATCACGTGAGCTGAGTGGACAAAAACAAAAAAAAAAAAAAGAATTTACAAATATGCTAAAAAAAAAGAATTTTAGAATATACATTTTTTACGAGTGCCGATGTTGTAGAATGATGAACAGTGAGATAAGACTTGGACATCATTTATGGTGTAATTCCTGTAAGGCTCAATAGGACCAAAGGCAATATTATTATTAACGCTTATTTATATAGTGCCACAGATTGTCCACAGCTCTTTACAGAGAACATTAGACAATCACATCAGTCCCTGCCCCTAACAGAAATACATACTAAGGTCCCTAACACTTATGGATTAATTTAGTCAGCAGCCTATTAACCTACCAGTTTGTTTGTGGCATACCGGTATATGAGGAAACCCACACAGACACGGGGAGAACATACAAGCTCCACACAAATAAGGCCTAGTCCGGGAAATGAACTCATGTTGTGAGACACAATGCTATTCACTGAGCCACCGAGCTGCCTACCACAGAAGAGAGACAGATGCTTGCACCAACCAAAATAAATGAATAAATAAATGAATAAATAAACAAATAAATCAATAAATAAATAACAATTAGCACTGAATATTGAGCGTTTGAGCAAACTACAAATGCAGACAGATTTTTTTACACTTCAATTTTAAGTTGATTTAGGAATCGACCCTCCCACCAATAAGCCCCTCCCCCACTCACTACACAAAATGGTTTTGCCAAAATACAATGGGCCAGATCCACACCTAAGTGATAGTTACGTCACATGGCGTAGTGTATTTACGCTAGCGTAGTTTCAATGCGCTCCCCTCGCTTGTACTTTGGCCGTTTTACGCTTGCCAAACTCTACCTTAACTTTTCAAAGCGTAAGTACCGACGTACGTAATGGATTCACGTACGTAACGGCCTAACCCGGCCCATACTGTGCGATTTAAATGCCCCCCTCCGCCGCCCAAGTGTAACTACAGGTGTCGCATGGACAGTCCCGCCCCTTCCTTTGCATTTACGCTGATAGTGCGTACGTTCAGAGTTACACATCTGCCACGCACGTGTACAGTACATACAAATGGGCGATTTTACGTCAGCGGCTAGAGTAAAATCGCTAGCGAACGTCGGTCTGGATCTACCCCAATGTTGTTAAGGTTAACCAGCTGCCTTACCGGTTATGTCAGGACTTATACCAAGCAGAAGAATTAGAACAGAGGGAATCAAGTAGATCACCTGCAGAGAAAGGAAAAAGGAGATAATCTATTATACAGGAAGCAGAGCGTTACAGCTACTAACACAGTGTCAGAATATGATGAATATAACATTGGGCCTGATCCAGAACTACACTTCGGAGCGAATTTACGCGTGGCAGAGATGTAAAATCGCTGTTTTGTACGCACTGCGCATGCGCACCATAGAAAATACGCACATTAACGTAGCGTAATTGTGAACGTATGGGCCATTCACGTATGTGTCACGTAAATACTTACGTGTGGGCGTGCCACTTTTACGTTACTACAAAATACGTCTGAAATACGTGAAGTAGGCGGGAGGTTGTATTTAAAGTGTACAGTATGGGCGTGCTTAGCTGCGTAAATTCGTCTAGCCCATACGTACGTGTGCGTATGACTGCGGTTACGTTGGAAAAAGTTAAGGTAGGGTTTGGAAAGCGTATCTTGACAAAATATGTACGTGCAAGGGGTGTGCCGAGGGGAGTGTAAAGAATTTACGCGCACGAAAATACGCTACGCGAATAAACGTACGGTAAACGTAGTTCTGGATCTACCCCATTATTAGCAATCAGCAAATCAATGATCCTTGATAGCAAAGTTACAGCAGAGTTGCCGACTTTTCTCCCAGAGGGAAGCCATAGATTTCTACAAGGGGCGGGGCTTAATGACGTAATTGATGCAAATTGCGTCATTAGGCCCCCACCCCTGTCAATCACTCCTGTAATCTCTAGCGTTTCAGGGGATGGGCGGGGTTTGATGACATCATCATAGTAACGCTAGGGATTCCAGTAGTAATTTATAGCTGGTCATGGCTTGCGGGAGGCTCTGCCGGCTCTCCCCTGATACCAGGAGAACTGCCCAAATTTCGGGATATTCCGGGAGAGTCGGCAACCCTGAGTTACAGCCCATAGGATATCTAGACATTCAGGGCTAAGGGCCAGATTTACTAAGAAGCGGGAAAGGAAAAGTGGAGATGTTGCCCATAGCAACCAATCAGATTCTAACTCTTACTTTCCTATTACATGCTAGAAACTGATTGGTTGCTATGGGCAACATCTCCACTTTTACTTCCCATGGCACCTACACTACAGAGGCAAATGCTAAAATCTGTTATTTATCTGGATTGTAGTTGCTGCAGTGAAGGGACGTTTGCAAGGGAGCCCTGTCACCTCTACTGACATTCACATCAACTAGATATCGCCCTCTATTAGTATATCTGGTATTAGACTTACACTGATGGATAAGTGATGACAACAGTACCACATGTGGCTCTCAAAGTCACTTCTTCATGGCCTCAACGCCTTTCTACAATAATGACATATTTGCTTGTTACAACTTGTAACACTTGTATACAGGGGCAGAAGTAGAGAAATTCGGGCCCCAAAGCAAGAGGGGTGTGGGGGTCACCTTTGAGAACACAGTTGCGAACTGGATGGGAAATCGATTGCTTCGGCCTCGCCAAGGAGAGGCAATCGATCCACCGAAGGAAGGTGTAGCAGCGAATCGTGAATTTATATGAGTATAATATTACTTGTGTGTCTCTGCCTTTGATTAATTAATTTCCTGATGCTGGACTTATTAATAAGATTAAGGGTCATTTGAAGCCCTTCCTCTTATTAGTTGTTGTGGTCCTATCTCTTGGGTTCTAGTCAGATCCAACCTTACAAAGTCCCTTTTTTCAGTTACACTGGTGAACGCTGGTGATCGTAGTTCACACTTACTGACATGAGTAATAGATCACTCAATCAGATGAAGGAAGACAATCCTCTGGGGCGGAGCCTGAGACTGGGAGCAACAGCAAAAACAGGTGCAGATGTACGCCTGGGCAAAACCATATGGAAATGCAGGGGGGAGGGGCAGAGAAACTGCCAAAAGAATTAGAGTTGGGAAGGGATATTTCCTAACTTAACTCTAATTTACAGATTAAAGGTAAAGCTGTTCAATAAGTAAAAGCAAAGTTTCCCTGAATACAGAACAGGTATAATAATACCTTACACCCCTCACATTGCAGTATGGATTGTCCAGACTTGTACCTGTTTTCACAGTTACTTCTAACTCCGGATCAGTCTTTACGTTATTACCCGAAAATATGATACCGAACAGTGACAGCGCCCTCTTCAGGCCCAACGTACCATCCACAGCTCAGCATCAGGATCGTTAATCTGCGAATGAGAAATACACAGGGTTATTCAGCTATGCACGTTACGTTAATGATTTGTACATCTCTGCGTGTAACACCGGTTCAACGCTGCGGCAGCAATAAATCATTTGACAATGATACAGCCAACACCACAATGTCAGCTGTATTGTGTCTCTGTCCCCGCTCTCTCCTCCGCTCCATCCCTGCTCTCTCCTACTCTCCGTTCCCGTGCTCTCCTCTGCTCGGTCCCCGCACTCTCCTCTGCTCGGTCCCTGTGTTCTCCTCTGCTCCTTCCCCGCTCTCCAGGGGCGTTTTAAGAAGTGAGGGGGCCCTGTTGCAGAATTAGCACATGGCCCCCCCCCTCCTTACCTGAGACAGGACTGTCTGTCCCAATTTGTGGGCCAAAAAGGGGCGGGGCTTACAGCGCCGCTAGGCCCCGTCCCCTTTTCGGCCCGCGAATCGTGACAGACAGTCCTGTCTCAGGTAAGGAAAGGGGGGGGGGCCATATGCTAATTCTGCACTTCTTAAAATGCCCCCACCGCAGGAGAAGGTGGACTCATTCGACATCTATTTCTTCCCTCTGGAAGATCTTAGAGGACAGAAATAGATGCTGAATGGCCCCTCTTCCCCTGCCAACCCTGGGTGCAGGATGCATGCCACAGGGCCCCCTGTTTTGAGGGTCCCGTGTGCACTGTACACCCTGCACCCATTATAGATACGCCTATGCTGCTCTCTCCTCTGCTCTGTTTCAGCTCTCTCCTCCGCTCTGTTCTCACCCTGTACTCAGGTTCAACGCTATGGTGGCAATAATGCATTTGACAATTGTTGGAGTTGAATTCTTATTCAAGTTAAGCTAATGTTAAAGTCCCGTCGTTTCTGTATAATATCTGGATAATAAAGATGAGCAGTCTTGTTTCCGAATTATATATTTATTTTGGAAGCAGCCCTTAACTGAGCGTGATGTGGTACAACTCAGGGTTGAATGCAGGAACCCGTCATCATTTCTAAGATGCATATTTATACAGTTATACAGAATCTCCTGACGTATTCCGCTGTAAATATATAACAGACTTTTTAAACAAGACCAGTAAACATCTCTCTTAGCGTCTATTAATGTGCAACAAATAAGCAAACATTTCTCTTGGCCTTTTACTCTATTTTTCTCTCTCCATAATATATATCTGGCATGATTATGATGAATATGCTTAGAGATGTATGTACAGTGACCTGATGCTTGACATGTCATCCTAACCTTATATTTAAACAGTGATTAATGATTATCAAAAAACAAAGCTTGTGATAGAATTATATTTTTCTCTTAAATGTAGCATTTCAATGTAACTCTTACTTTGACACAATGGGCCTGATCCAGAGCTACGATGTTACACTGAGTGCTGTAGCGCTCAGCGTAACATTGCTGCTCTGGCCCACCACTCCCCCTGTGCGGGCGGGGGGAGTGGTGGGCAACATCTGCCCGGCGCATGCGCATTACAGCTACGGCCGCCGTACTAGCGACAGCGGCTGTAGCTCTGGATCAGGCCCAAGGGGAGTGCATAGTAATTACGAGCGCTTAAATATGCTACGTGTTGAAAGGGAATGGGAACGTAGTTCTGGATCTACCCCAAAGTGTCCAATGTAAGATCCATGTTGGTAAAACTGACCAGCTGGGAAAAGGAAAATATCCTTTGTCCCTGCTGATAAGTCTGTTATGTGCCATGTAAATTTATGTAAAGAATGAGGGGTTAGGAGGCCTTCTAGAGCAATGTCACGGTTAGCACATTATTATGGTACACCTCTAACCATTTTCCAGTTTAAGGCTGTTTTTCACAGTTGTATCCAGATGTCTGGACTTTATAAGGAAGATTTCGGTACCTAGTCTTTCTGGATTGGGGCGGCTACGGAGGCTGCATGGGCCTGGCTTTCAGTTTCTGGCATCAAAGAACTAGGCCGTTGGAAGTCTAAGGCTAACAAGACTTATATCAGGTTACCTTGTGAAGAATGAGGCTGGTAGGCTGTTGTTTTGTAGTTGAACAGGGACTTAGGACTTGACTTTGTCAGTTTCTGGAGGCATGCTGCATTCTGTATGGAAGTTATCTTCTGCATGGGAGGCGGGCCCACTCACCATGTGTACAGGTATGCATAGTGGGAGGGAATAGCTATTTAAATCACACAGTTAAGGCTTGGCCAAGGGCTTTTGTACAATGCAGTGGGCCAGATTCAGACTACCAGACGTACAGTTGTGGTCAAAATTATTCAACCCCCACTGAAATTGAATGTTTTGGCCAGTTTGACTTTGATTTTGATCATTCAGTTATCTTGCTTACATTTACATGAAAGAGGCACTTGTAGGTCAGAGAAATATAAACTTAAGTTTATAATGAAATAACCACAAATGTCTTTTCTGTGCTCACATCATTATTAGTTTTTATTCAACCCCCAAGTGACATTCAATCTTAGTACTTAGTACAACATCCTTTTACAGTTATAACAGCTTTTAAACGTGAAGCATAGCTTGACACAAGTGTCTTGCAGCGATCTACGGGTATGTTCGCCCATTCTTCATGGGCAAAAGCCTCCAGTTCAGTCAAATTCTTAGGCTTGCGCACTGCAACTGCTTTCTTTAAGTCCCACCAGAGGTTCTCAATCGGATTTAAGTCTGGTGACTGCGATGGCCACTCCAAAATGTTCCAGCCTTTCCTCTGCAACCATGCTCTAGTGGACTTGGAGGTATGCTTGGGATCATTGTCCTGTTGAAAGGTCCAACGTCTCCCAAGCCTCAGGTGTGTGACGGACTGCATCACATTTTCATCCAATATCTCCTGGTACTGAAGAGAATTCATGGTACCTTGTACACGCTGAAGCTTCCCTGTACCTGCAGAAGCAAAACAGCCCCAAAGCATTATTGACCCTCCGCCATGCTTCACAGTAGGCAAGGTGTTCTTTTCGTCATATGCCTTGTTCTTCCTCCTCCAAACATAGCGTTGATCCATGGGCCCAAACAGTTCTAATTTTGTTTCATCAGTCCACAGAACACTATCCCACAACTTTTGTGGTTTGCCCACATGACTTTTGGCATACTGCAGTCGACTCTTCTTATTCTTGGGAGACAGCAAGGGGGTGCGCCTGGGGGTTCTGGCATGGAGACCTTCATTACGCAGTGTGCGCCTTATTGTCTGAGCTGAAACTTCTATACCCACATCTGACAAATCTTTTTTCAGTTCCTCAGCAGTCACACGGGGACTTTTATCCACTCTACGCTTTAGGTAGCGCACAGCAGTCGAAGTCAGGATCTTCTTTCTTCCACGACCAGGTAGCATTTCAATAGTGCCCTTTGCCTTGAATTTGCGAATGATGCTTCCTATGGTGTCTCTTGGTATGTTTAACTTCTTTGCAATCTTCTTATAGCCATTGCCCTTGCTGTGAAGACAAATCACCTCTTCTCTTGTCTTCCTGGACCATTCTCTTGACTTCACCATGTTTGTAACCACACCAGTAAATGTCTAGAAGGAGCTGAGTATCACAGTCATTTTAAAGCTGCCCAATTGGTGCTTATTATGCTTGATTGGTGCTCGGTGACATCCACAGGTGTTTTCAATACCTGATTGAAAACACCGGAATGAACCTCTCTTCTTCAGAGTGGTAGTCTTTAAGGGGTTGAATAATTGTGGCAATGAGGAAACCACAAAATAAACATTTACTACTGTGTTATATAAACAATTGATGTCATTTTAGTTGCATTTGGTTCTTTAAAACGTCCTTGTAGGATTTCATTCTGAATAAAATTCCAAATGTACACTATAGTCCCTAAACCCCTTTACAGCATTGGGGGTTGAATAATTTTGAACACAACTGTAGTTGCAATGGGCAGCGGACTGACCCGAAATGGGGTGATCAGGGAGGTCATTGTTGGACCTGAGGTGCCGGAAGGATCGGCGTTATATATTATGTCTAAAACTTTGCATGCAGGGTTATATCTTTGAATTGCTTACTGCACACAGATACTGACCAGCGTTACTATCACACTGTTACTTAGACTTGGGATAGGAAACATCACCTCTCAACTCTAATACTGTTTCCAGCAGATGAAATATGACTCCCCTGCAATCAACTTGGTTTAGCCCAGGAGTAACTAAGTTCAAGCAGTTACTTAAGTCTGGATCCAGCCCAGAGATCGCACCAGGGTTGCGACTGTCTTTTTCTTCCTCCCAGGAAATTTCGGAGGCAATAAATAGATGTTGCTATGGGGGTGGGACTTAATGACACGATTTATGCAAATTGCACCAGTAAGCCCATTACTACTGTAATTCATAATGTTCCAAGGGGTGCATCCTTAGTAACGCTAGCATTTAGTGTAATGAGAGGCAAGGGGCAGGAGATTTGCCTGCTCTTCTGGGATACCGGGAGAACCGCCTGAAGTTTGGGAGTCTCCCGGCAACCCTCATGTTAGAACAGATTTGCGCCTATGTTTGCTATGACTGTGCCCAGTCATATTAGAATTGCCCCCATCGCCAATTCCTAGCTCAACTCTAATTGACTGATTCCTCATAAAGCTTTACAGTATGTGAGTTTTCTGTGCAAAAGCAAAGTATTTTCCCTGCATGCTAAATAATTAAAATAACTGTGCACCACCCCCCCCCCCCCCCCACCCCACCATAACA
>WWET01004255.1:107448-123917 GCA_011038615.1 Limnodynastes dumerilii
AATATCACTTACACCTAGTACTGTGCCCTCACCCTTATTAGCCAATCAATTGCAGCCTGGGTTCCCCCATGTTAGTCCCATAAGATTAATATTAATAAAAAAAATGAGTTGATGATTCATTGGTTCACCCAGACAGTGAGCTTGCATTCAGCTTCATGTGATTCAGCAGTGCAGGGGTTAATAACCCATTGCAGGGTTAAAGAGGCAGCCTCCTGCCCCCCTGGGTCACACAGAGAGGTAACATGAGAGGGGGGGAGAGGCCTGAGCTGTGACTCATATAATGGGAGGTCTGAGGCTGAACGTCCCCATCCGGAGAGTCTGTCACTGGATCTGTGCTGCAGCTTCCCAGCCGCACGGCATGCCGGGTAAGAGGGGACTCCTTGCACCTCTGTGCAGGGCTTGCAGGAAGGTGGGGTCTCTGCATAGAAGGATGAGGATTTTGTGTTGCATGATCTGCAGTAACTGTTCCTGTAACACACACTCCGCTGCATTGTGTTATTTCCTGGTGGCAGTAATAGAGCAAAGGTTCTGTCCTTGTTAAATGGCTCAGAGGTCAGAAGCAGATCAATGTCTGGGGTCTAGTGAGTAACCCTGGTATTTTAGGGTCTTGCATGGTGCTTCAGTGATGAATCATTTATGTGTTATTGCACCAAGTTAATTGCATGGGGTGGAATGCTGCTAGTTTTATTACTGTGGGTTCAGCTTGGTTAAAGCACATAGAACTCTAATGATCTCTGTATTGTTTGCATATAGTCTATAACAGAGTTTATATATAGTGAGGGTGGTATATGATTGTATAACCTAACATACCACCACTTTTCCCACTGTTTGCATTACTAAAGCTGCAAATGTCCATTAGCTTCTATTATATTCTTTGTTTCCATATCGCCTCTTAAAATGTCCACTTCGACCACTGGTCTGTCATGCACTTTATACAGCGCCTGTGCTTTAGGGACAGTATATGATGTGTCAGGATCCTAAAATAACCACACCTGCCCAGCACCCATCCCAATGGTATCAGGACAACAGTGATAGAGTCAGAAAGACTGTTTATGTGGTCAGTGCATTGCAGGACTGTCCTTATTATACATTAAGTGATCAATGGGGCAGTCAGCCAATAATTGCCCCTGTTATTGATGGGCCAGATGGATTTTGAGATGGAGATGACCTCTTGCTGTGGATTGTAATTGGAGCACAATCTTGTATGCATACCTTCCAAATGTTTTACTTGTCAGCACAAGGTAAAACAAACTTTATTCCCCCTTCCCCCGATCTAAGCAGACTCCGCCCATAAATAAATGTATGTATGTGTGTCCAACCATAGATAAACTTATTTTGTCCAAATGACAATTGTTTTTGGTTAAGCTCCGCAACATTAGTGGGACGTTGGTTGGAACTTTACCATGAAAAGTGAAACACCTGGGAGGAATACTTATGGCAGCTTTCAAACACATGGGGTAATGATGCCTGATGCACCCCCACTCCCCCGATTCTATATATAAGTGTAGACCTGAGATAAACCATGTTGCAATACAAGGGGAGGTAAATTTGAACAGTGAAAACAGAATTCAATTTGAGAGGTGAAGTTTCTTAGCTCAACTCTAATTAAACATAAATATATATGTAGTGTATGCGTTCTGTGGGCAAAAGTAAAGTATTTTTCCTGCATGCAAAAAAATTCTAATTAAATAGCGCCCCTAGCACTGCAAAATAGATTATCTGAGCTGCACACGTGCACCTGTTTTGCCCTTACTCCCGAACTGAGTCCCCACAAACAGCAAAATGCATGTCCCTTCTGGGTGTGGGGCTCCGGTCCGAATGGCTGATTTTCAAATCGGCCATTCCCCCCCCAGCCGAGGAGGCATTGCAATCGATCCACTAAGCACCAAGCTTCCGGTGGTCAGAAAAGTGTGGGGAAAAAAAAAAGTCCCCCACTCCTTTCTCTAATTCTTACCCTAACCCTCCTTCCTGGAAGCCTGACCCTAACCCTGCAGAAAGACTTTACTTAGCTGTCCCCTCGGTCCAGTAAGCAGCGGCAGAGTGATCTGGTCTTTCCGAAAGTGAATGGGTGAGTATGTCGAACGGCATACCCATGCATTCATAAAAAAAGTTTTCTAAAAGTGTAAGCTTCGGAAAAAGGCGAAAAGTAACTTTCGAATATCCCGTTTTCGGAAGCCACACTTTCTAACCGGAGATTGCAACCAGTCCCTTCCTTGTGATTGGTTGCAGTCCACGGTTAGATACTCTGACTTCTGAAATAGGGAAATCCGAAAGTTCCTTTTCGGATGTCCCTATTTCGAATACTCCCCACTTTAGAATTTTTTTTTTTTTTTAGAATGGGTGAGTATGCCGATCGACATACTCACCCATTCTGTTTCGGAAATACCGCCGCCGTTACCGCAGGGTGAGTAACCTTTCCAGGGTGTGGGGAAGGGAGGGTTAGGGTTAGGCTGCAGGAGATGGAGGGATAGGGTCAGGCTGTGGGGAAGGGAGAATTGGAGTCAGGGTAATAAGCTGGGAGGGTTAGGGTTAGAATTAGGGGAATTGTTGGGGTTGTTTTTTCCTTACCTTTCAGAGCACCAAAAACTCGGTGCTCCTTGGATTGTTTGCTATGCCTCATCGAGAAAACGGACTATCGAAATAGGGCTCTTCTAAGCGGGGACCCACACCCCTTGTGATGACGCTGAGGCTCGTCCTACCAACATCATTTAAAAACATTACAACAGAACCAATAACCTGTACTGCATAGTATCGACAGAACAAAGAATGTTCATACTGTACATACTAATGATCAATATATCCTTTTATACTTATTGTTATGGTATGATGTTTTAATTGTATATAGCAGTGGTACTTGGATCACTGTCTGGTTACTTAAAGCAACTCAGCAATATGGTAAGGTGGTATGATACCAAATGGCCGAGGACATAATTAATAAAATATCTCATGTAATAAAATATGTAAACAATAACAAATCCATGAAAAGTATATATGGGTCATGGGTATGTTTTTACATCATATGCAAAGTGGTATTTGACATGATTCCATAGTGGGCAACTGGTATTAACCAAAAATAGGTTGAGAATCGCTAATTTCTAGAATAACACTCAACCGCTTGAGCTAGTTCCGTTATTGATGATTGCCACAGACTATTAATATATATCTATTTATTAGCAGAAGAGGTGGCACAGGTCGTAACTGAAGAAATGGACGAGATGTCTAACCCACTATTTACTTTTGGCCTCATCGCTGATATCCAATATTGTGACAAAGATGATGCCTGGAATCATATTAAGACCAAGATAAGATATTACCGGAACAGTCTGTGTCTACTGCAAAACGCAAACCGAAAGTGGGCTTCAGAAACCGTCCACCCCATGTTCATCCTGCAGCTGGGCGATCTCATCGATGGTTTTAACGTTCAGTATAAAACGACAGAGACATCGCTGGAAAAAGTGCTGACGGAGATCGAGAAACTGAAAATCCCCGTCCACCATATTTGGGGGAACCACGAGTTCTACAACTTCACTAGGAAGCAATTATTGGAGTCCAGGCTGAACACTATGCAACTGAAGGGTTCGTTGACGACGTCTCCAGAAAACGCTGATCACCAGGAATCGTTTTACGCTTACCATTTCAGTCCTTTCCCCAAGTTTCGAGTACTCTTAATTGACTGTTATGACTTTAGTGTCATCGGGAGGGATCCGTCGAGCCGCCAACATGCGGCGTCCTTAAAGCTGCTGAAGCAGAAGAATTCCAATGAGGATTTGAATAGTCCGGAAGGTAGCTAACATGGATATTTATTAACATGGGGCGGGATCCTCGACTACGGCTGACAGGGCACTTAAGCAAGTCATTTGTGTAAGTCCCCTCTCTGGAAACATCTGGACCAGATGTTCCCTGTTAAGTAATAACGTACGTATGTATATGTAATCGGAAAGTGAGAGATAGAATCTGATTGGTTGCTATGGGCAACATCTCCACTTTTCCAAACCCGGAGCTTATTAAATTTGGCCCCAAATCTTAAAAAGACGGATTTCCTGTATACGGAGCTTATTTCCATATGCTAGGAGATATGTCCGACGGGGCGGCACATCAAATCCGCAAGCCTAATCCCCGCAAGAGAGGGAAGGATAGACACAGAGGAAGTTGAGTGGGTGCCGGTACTTCCACACGGATCAGTGTGAAGTGGGGAACTTAAGGGAAGCGTCCAGAGCTCTGCACATGAGCAGACTTGAATACGCACAAAGTGGTGGCTTGGGCCCATTGACACTGAGGAGATAGGAGATGAATGTGATGGGAATTCTGGTCCAGGAACTGCGTTGAATTAGCATTTTGAAATTCCATCTTCCGACCACCTTGTCTTGTATTGTAGGTAATACGGAAGTCCAGTTTGTACAGTTTAATGGTGGAATTGGTGCTGAACAATTACGCTGGATCAACAAGGTTCTAGAGAATGCCGATCGAAACGAGGAAAAAGTCATGGTTGCAGGTAAGTCAGGTGACGTGACAAAGGACAGGATCCACAATTTACTTGTGCAGGCCCGGATTCACACTACTGAACGTATAGCGAGTTCACTTCCCTCTTACCTGCGGATTATCAGACAAAACGTGTACCGAGGCACAGATCAAGCACAAAGAGGGGACTTAGATAATGTTTGCCCCTATTTTTGTAGGACTTTGGCTCTGTTTGGTAATCGCATCTAATTTTAGTTGCATATATAAGTAGTTTCCTTACAATATTCTTTAAAAATCATTAATGAAAAATCTCAAAAAAAATCTGTGTAATAAGAGTTACAGACCAGGGGCCATATTTACTAAGCTGTGGGAAAGGAAAAGTGGAGATGTTGCCCATAGCAACCAATCAGATTCTAGTTCTCCCTTTCCTATTACATACTATAAAATGTCAGCTAGAATCTGATTGGTTGCTCTGGGCAACAGCTCCACTTTTCCTTCCCTGCAGCTTGGTAAATCTGGCTCCTGGACTTAAGGGCATCTTTAGGATAAGCAACTGAGATTTCTTTTTAAATTAGAATTTATTTGACCAGCCTGGAACACCTTGTTCTTCCTAGCTAGCAAACCCTACACTGATATTGATATCTCTGACAATGTGGTTGCTGTAAATGTCCTATAAGGATACACAAGAGACTGTTTCTGATATATTTTTAGTAGATCTCAGTGATTTTGGATAATTTCACTCAATGGGCAATAACTGCAAGATGAAGAAACTTTTACATACATGCAGGTTTAATTTGGGCAATAGGCAAAAACTGAAGTTTGTTAAATCGATGCAGACTGTTAAGGTACCCAGGAAGACCGTTCAAATAAAGCAAATCGCTGATTGATAGTAGTCAAGTTAGAGGAGATAGTGGCCAGGGCTAGACAAAAAGGGACTCGAGGGACATCAACATTTTCTTTCTTGAGGGGGTGTCATGAAGTGAATCCGTTGAGTAGAAAGTAGTAGGGTTGGTTAAAAAGAGAGCTTGTAAGCTTTAATGAAGGAACTAGATTAACGTTTTGTTGAGCCTGAAAGGGAGAGCGTTTCCAGTGGTGAGGTGCAGCACAGGATAAGTCTTGAAGCCAGAGTTAGAAATATTAAGTTGGGATATGGAGGTTTTTGGCAGAATGAAGAAGTCTATATGACAGAATGGTAAAATAGGAGAGGTTAGAAAGGTAGGGAGGAGAGGATTGGGTGAGGGCTCTGTAAGGCATTTGATCTCAACCCCAATTTAATCTCATCCCCAAACCCTCGTAGCCCCTAGAGGATGCTTTGGCTTTTATCACGCAATGCTTCTACATACTGTGTCCTCTTTTCACAGGTCATCTTCCCATCCATCCGGACTCCACAGACCCCATATGTCTAACCTGGAACTACCAGGAGGTATTGTCCATTCTACAGGCCCATCCGTGCGTGGTCTCCTACTTCTCTGGACATGACCACGATGGTGGCTACTGCCAGGATTCATCTGGAATTCACCATGTCACGTTCAACGGCATCATTGAAACCCCCCCTGACAGCCAGGCCTTCGGCACCATGTACGTGTACGGCGACCGGATGGTGCTGCGTGGTGTAGGCCTCGTCCCAAATCTAGCGTTGCCCTATAGAAAGAGCTAGTGTAGGATCTGTTGGTGAAATATAAATGTATTGTTGAAGAAGCTGCAAACAGTATGTTTACAAAACTAGAATGTCAGTGTCAGATAAATGGGGGTCTAGGGCGATTCCAGGAAGTTGTCCGTAATATTTCTCCTCATACGATGAATGTCATCCATTGCATTTATTATAGTCCTATAATCCGAGCCAATTGTCAACCAGCAGAGGTTGCTACGTTACGTCACACAGACCAACCAGTGGATAACGGCTCCGCCTCTCTTAGCAGATCTGTGGATCATATCATTATGGCGGAGGCGGAGTCACATTGCTCCAATTTGCATTAAATTGCCTCATCAATCCCCACCCCCTTAACTATGGCAGGCCTGACCAACCAGTGGCTCTCCAAGTGTTGTGAAACTGAGTCCCAGCATGCTTTAACTGCATAGGCATAGCTGATAACTGACACTGCATGCTGGGGCTTGTAGTACTTGCAACACCTGAAGAACCAGTGGTTGGCCAGGCTTGATTTATGGCATTTGGATACAAATAAGAAAGGGGTATATATAATGACTCCTAAGAAAGTGGGGATGTTGGCGACCAATCAGATTCATACTAACATTTATATATTGCATTATGATAGCTAGAATCTGATTGGTTGCTATGGCCAACAGCTACATTTTAACGTTTCGGTGTTCTATTTAATACGCCCTTTCGTTTGGTGTCTGACTTTTTCCAAACCATTTTTCTTTTAGACCTGTAAATGATTACAATCAAACTGGATTGTAATGAATTGTAATGAAAAACCAGTGCATAATATTTATAATGGTAAATTAATGTTATAATCATCTACCTCAGTGCTTTCACTCCCCTGATATAGGGGTTATTCTCATCCTGTAATCCCCAAACTAATGACCAAATCGCCGGCCAATGAATTTCTTCAAACTGAATGCCCCTAAAAACATGCAGTGGTACATAACAAGGTGCTATTTATGATGCTCGGAAACCTAGGTCCTAAGGATTGCCCTGTCCCTTCAGTTGCTTTTATAAAAGATTTTAATTCACTCCCAGAATGAATATATATATATTTAAATGTATTAAAAAATAAATATGATGTAATAGAAAGATTGGATTAGTGTGGGTCAGCAGTCAGAAGGGCTGTTTTATACCAGCCATTATCTTAATGTCTCTGAAATCGATTGCTTCTGCCTCACCAAAAACAAGCAATCGAATAGCTCTGGTGTGAATCCGCAATGATGAGAGGTGAGTATTTATCCAGCCCCATCCCTTATCCTAATCCTCACTCCAACTCTTCCCTTCTATTACCCTGACCCTAAATCTCCTTCCCTGCAGTCTAACCCTAAAACTTCCTTCCCCACAGCCTAAACCTAAGACTCCCCTTGTACACTCGCCTCTCGCGCCGGGTTTCAGAAATAATAAATTGGAGAGTGCTGACGAAAAATACATTCGGTATACTTACAAATATATTAGTAAAATGTTCTAATTAATGATATTTTCGGAATACAGAAATACCAGAGACAGGTCTCTGTCTCCGGTATTTTAAATCCCCTGGGAAAAGTGCATTTGTTTTGGTAAGTTGCCAAACCATTTATGTGGCTTTGCTGCTAGGTGTACTAAGGGTCTCTGGGGTTGTGAATGGAGAGTGAGGGTGGGCTCCTTCCATCAGGTCCATCTCGGGTCTCCAGGCTAGGCCAGCCAACAGCAGGCAAATCTCCCTTAATGTGCATGAGGCTGTGAGTGTATGCAAATCACAGCCTAAAGCTCCGCCCCTGGACTATCAGTACTGCAATTCCTAGTATTACTAGGGATTGGGTGGGACCTGATGACATCATTTGCATCATCAACCTGTTTATGGACAGGGGGGTGGGACTTCAGGACACAATTTGCATAAATTGCATCATTAAGCTCCGCCCACATACCTGCATCTCTTCCTCTCCTCTGAGATTTCCAGTGCAGAGGCAGAAGCAATCGATTTCAGAGCCATTACAAAACAGAAATTCGGTAATCCTTACTTAGATTCGACTAATGGCATCTGCAAGGTTATAAAGCTCTGGGGCTCTACTGTCTGGGGAGCAGGACAGATTAGAGGCTGTAGCCAGAACTTTGGTGCCATTGTTACTCCACAACGGTAGTCTGTTAGTGGGATTCTAAGTTCCATTCAATACTTTCTGTACCATTTAAATACCTCTCCCTGCCCAGCAGGCGTACACACAATGCACAGTGTGGGTCTTTCTGCCCTGCCATCAGGAAAGACTTCCGGCAGGGGCAGAAGGTGACAGACTTGCCACATAGTGAGGAGGCAGGGTCTGTGTCTGGATGGGCGGAGCTGAACGGAGTGAGACCACGGATATATGTCACCAGAAGCGACAGCTTAAAACAGCACCCGGTGCTCCGTATATAAGTGTATGTATATGTAGCGCTCAGCACTCATACTTTCAGTGCCCAGCACTGTTTTAAGCTGTCAGCCTCTGACAAATTGCTTACAGTGCAGGGGAAGTGACTGCCACAGACCCCCCTTTCCTCCAGGGCCAGTAGCTGCTGTACCCCTTGTAGATCTGACTAGGTCCTTCCACTATTAGGAATGGATTATCTATGTCTGTAAGTTAAAGGCTCGTTAGTCCAGGATTTGGTTTTATTTTTATAAAATATATATAAAAATTGTATCAATATAATTTCACGTTTTCAATAGCATAAAACAGATATATCCTCATTTGTTTTAGTCTTCAATAAAAATCTGCAAAATTATTTATATACTTGTTATTAATACCTGGGGTTTGATGCAAAGATTGCAAGAGGATAATACAAGAGATAGAGGTTTATTGCAGGTAGCAAAGTAACAGAACAGGTACACTGTACAGAAAGAACAGAGGGTGACTGTACACAGGTACAACAGATTCCAGGTAAATGCACGGTACAGGAATAACAGGAGTCAGGCAGGGCATACAGGTATGGAGAACAGATTACAGACTGAGTAAACAGGGATGGGATATGAGATGTCAGGCAAGGTATACAGGTTTCACTGGTAAAAAAAAAAAAGATAAATAACAAATACAGACAAGGAACCTTGAAGAACAAGCAGGGATGCAGACAAGCTGAAGTAAAATACAGGAACACGGCAGAGACCAGCAAGCTAACACAACAACAGGGAGTAGAAATAATGACCCACGGCTAGCTCTGAACTGATGGGATAGATAAAACCAGAGCACAGGTGTAGGATAACAAGCACGTAACAGGATTAGTCCTAGAGAAAGAGCTCAACTGCAGCCTCTAGAGGCAAAACAGGATACAGCAGTCCGGGATGTAACAAAAATATATACTTTGAATGTTTGAAGCAGAGTAAATGGATTCACTTCTATGTGGAATGCTGGAATTAAAGGAAGACTGTATAATCGGTGAATGTTTTTTGTTTTACACACATACAATAGCGCACACCTTCCAGGTCTTCTTGCTGGAACACAGGTGTGCTCATTACTGACTGTTATATTTTAAAATATAAACAGTGGTGGGCCAATACGGCTGTTAATGCAGATCCACGGGGTCCTCCCTGCCCATGTGACGTCACCGATGGTGTCACATTGGGGATGGGGCCCTCACAGATGTGACCAGGGCCCCACAACTTCTGACAGCTGCCCTGTAAACAAAAAAAAAAAACAGCATTTCACAAAAAAACTTTATTTGTCCACCTGATACATATATTGTTACTAACCATGCAATAGGTTTACCCCTGGTTGTATCGGAGATACAAGGGGCCGGATCCAGACCTATTTTCCCTTTACGTTTCAACGTGTAGCGTATTTACGCTATCGTAATTACTAGGCACACCCCTCGGTTGTGCGTATTTTTGCCGTTTTACGCTTTTCAAACTCTACCTTAACCGTAACTCCCGTGGGCCGTAATGGCCCCGTAATGTGGGCCGTACGTGTTTTTACGTCTCCGGCTACCGTAAATACGCTAGTGGACGTAGCTCTGGATCTGGCCCCCATGAGCCGAATCTGCTCTGGATGATGTGGCTCCTAAAGATGAAGCGGCTGATTCAGAGTTTGCGAGTAAGGGCAAAATAGGGGCAAGTGTAAGGTTTAGATAAACCATTTTGCAAAGTAAGGGGGGGGGGGGGCTCATTAATTTTAAATCTTTTGCATGCAGGAAAAATACTTTACTTTTGAACACAGAACCCAAATACTGCATAGGTGTCTTTTTAATCAATAAAATAGAGTTGAGCTAAGAAACTTCAACTCTAAATTCTAATACTGCTTTCCAATATAAAATGATCTCCCCTTGCAGTTCAGTATGGTATTGCTCACATATACACTAGGGTGATTTTCGGTCCCAGCAGGGGGTGGGACGATAAACGGGATGATTTCCCGCTAGTGAAATGTCCCATTATCGGCACCATACACCGCCTCTGCTGGGTCCGATAATCTAGCAGAAGAGGGGGGGGGACAGCGCTCTCTGTTGCTGCTGCTTTATATCTATGTACAAAGCTGCTCTGACAGCTGTGAAGGTATACTTTACAGCTGTCAGAGCAGCATAGTACATAGATATACAGCAGCGGCTATTGCAGGCAGTAATACAGATAAGAATCAGCTGATCCCTGTCTGTCCTTTTCCTGCGATAGCCGCTGCTGTATATCTATGTGCTATGCTGCTCTGACAGCTGTAAAGTATACCTTCAAACTGTCACAGCAGCTTTGAAGAATAGGGAGCCATCCCGCTTGCGATTGGCTCCCTTAAAATATCGGGAGCTTTCTCCCTATTTAAATCAAACATGTCAAAAGATCAAATAATCGTACAGAGCGTTTCTGGTGTGTTTATTTGGCGTTTCAAAAATTCATCTGTACCATACACTAGAGTGATTATTAGCCCGGTCACCCGATAACTGGGTGATCGTGCCAATAATCGTACTAGTGTCTGGCCAGCTTTAGTGTAACTCTGAATCAGCCCCAAAAAGCTTTCCAAAGCATCGATGGTACAATGTTGGACAAATATGGGCCGTGTGTACGCAGGTATGACCATCTATCCGAATACCATACAGTTGCAAAGTGGCTCCAAAAGAGATTGTGTGAGGCTGGATGTGCTATTGTTTATTAAAGGTAAAATATTGCTGCATTAGTATATTAGAAAATGGCTATTTTTCTAACACTGCTCAAAAATCAGATAATGGTTCAAGGCTTAGAATGTTGGACAAATACTCAGAAAGATAACATTGTTACAGGATACCAGACTAAACTACACCTATGATAATCATTAGCCTAGAATGTAAACATCTGGGGTTGCACTTACACCTTGTTTGTAGGCCTGGGCAATACCATATAAAATTAAACATAAAGCTATTCAGTATTTGAGTTACATATTTTCCTGCATGCAAAAGATTTAAGATTAATTAGCTCCCCTTATTTTGCAAATTGGTATAGCCGAGCTGTACACTTACACCTGATTTACCTTTACTCCCAAACTCTGAATCAGCCCCCTGCTCTTCTATATGTTACTGAACATGCCCAGCTTGTAACAAGAGAATATTTACTATTTATTGTTGAGATAAGATTGTGCGTAGGGACAGCCCCTCACAGCTGTGTTGTATTCATCACAACCTGTGTATGTGTGCACTTACTCTCCGGTCGACCGTATCAAGGGGAGCATACTTCTCAGCCAGACCAAGCCTTGGTTACCCTGACAATTGCCTCAAGAAGCAATTGAACCACCGAAGAACTAAGTCTTTGCGCCAAATGGTATTTACCCTAACCCTATCTAAACCTTACCCTAACCCTCCAATTCCATTACCCTAACCCTCTCCTCTTTAAACATGACCCTAAAGCTGGGTACACACTACACTTTCGGCCTGATTCAGAGGCTGAAAATAAGAACTTAAAGTTACACCTGGGCAAAACCATGTTGATTTCAGGGGGGTCAACTTAATTTTATTCTATGCATGCAGGGAGAATGCTTTGCTTTTACTTATTGCACACAGATACCTGATCAGCTTCACTTTTAAACTGCTAATTAGACTTGAGCTGGGAAACATCACCTTTTAACTATAATACTGTTGCAACAAATGAAATTTGACTCCCCTGAAATCAACATGGTTTAGCCCAGGTGTAACTTTAAGTTCTTATTTTCAGCCTCTGAATCAGGCCCTTTATTTCTAACGATCCAGTCTCTTTCACGATTTTTCTGCCGACGCATCGCTCATCTGGCAAATTAAGCTGCCTATAAAATCTGTTTAAACGATTACACGACCGTTTCACGCGATATCGTTTGATCGTGCATGCCTAAACGCTTCAACGATATTGTGTGAATCGGTCGCGTAATCGTTTGATTGGAAGGATTATTGTTCGAAAAAGTGTAGTGTGTACCCACCTTAAGACTCCCTTACTCTCCCTGCAAACTAACCCTAAGACTTTCCTCCCCACAGCCTTACCCTAAGACTTCCTTCCCCTCCCTGTATCCTAACCCTAAGACTGCCATCTCTGCAGCCTAACCTTAATACTTTCCTCACTGCAGCCTAACCCTAAGACTCCTCTCCTCGCAGCCTAACCACAAGACTCCCTTCCCTACAGCCTGAATCTAAGGGCCAGATTTACTAAACTGTGTGACAGGAAAAGTGGAAATGTTGCCCATAGCAACCAATCAGATTCTAGCTCTTAACTCCCTTTTACATACTAGAAAATAGTAGAATAGCTAGAATCTGATCGGTATACCAGGCATTCTTACCCATTCATCATTTTTTTTTTTTACAAATTAGCGCTATTTTCTAAATAGAGTTGAAGATTAGCTTTCAGCTGTCTATATTTCGGAAAAAGTCGTTTCGCTATGGAGACTGCATACCCTTTAAAGTAGGTAACAACATGGCTTTAATTTATAATGTAAATGATACAGTGCAGTCTGCTGTTTTACCAGGAGATGGCACTGCGAGTAGTTTCTAATTGTAAACCTCACCACCAGTTCAGTTCTTTGGTTGAATCGGTAGTCAAATACATTTTATTCTATGCATGCAGGGAGAATACTTGGGTTATTGCACACAGATACTAACCAGCTTTCACACTGTTCTTTAGAATCTCAAGGGAGATGGTGAAAGCATCATTTAGCTGCTGCACCAAAGAGGTGTGTCTTGTGATTAGCTTCACCCATGAGTGTGTTTAGCGGTCAGGAAATCCATTTCTCAAAATGGCGGCATCAGTATTTATTCACTGTAAAATTGTTTGTGAAAAAATATTTTTTGTATTTAACAAAGAGGTGGAGAACAATGTTGGCAACAAGAGGCCGAAGTGTATTTTACTTTTTTTTTTTTATAATTCTAATCATGTCTTAGATAATTGCAAGTCTTTAATAATTACATTTTGGTCTTCATAAAATGGCCGCCTCCATGCTATTGAAAGGACATTAAGGTTTAGAAAAATGGTCGCTTGACGCATCCCTGCAAATGATCAACACTAAAGGTCTGTTGTTTACCAAATCTAACAGGCAGCGCAACCAATCTAACCGTGCTCTGTGTGATCAGTTTCAGTGCAATAAATGATTCTCCCAGGTGCATACACACTATACAATGATACAGTCTCTCAGCCAATTTATCATCTGATTGGTCAGATAATTGTATAGTGTGTATCTGGCTATACATTCAGACTGTTCGTTCTACTACTCCCAAAACAAATAGGTGTCCACTAGTAGTCCCCTTTAACCTTACAGGTGGCATCCCCTTCTCTCGTGGTTCCCTCCTGTATCCTTAGCAACTGATGGACTTCACTCCAGGGGTCAGATTTACTAAGCTGCGGGAAAGAAAGAGTGGAGATGTTGCCCATAGCAACCAATCAGATTGTAGCACTCACTTTCCTATTACATACTAGAGAATGTCAGCTAGAATCTGATTGTTGCTATGGGCAACATCGCCACTTTACCGCAGCTTAGTAAATCTGGCCCCAAGACTCCACACAGACCTCAAAGCATGTGTACACAACAAAGCAATACAGTGTACACAGAGCAGCAAATAACATTGGAACAGTTCTATGACTCAGAACGCAGAAATCTGGGTCCAATCCATAAATACCATAAGTCTAAGGTAACGGCCCAAAACGGAGACATAAAATGGGCCAGAGTGTTGGGTTGAAGAAAAAAGCTGCATTTAAAAAAATGTATTGACATTAATTCCCATTGTATCTTGTTAGACTGGATTGCAAAGTATGGTATGTGCATGACTTTATCTAAAAATAAGTGTTAAATAGCTATGTTTGTATTCTTGGCTGAAGAGGATATTTACTTACCCCAGGGTCCATACCATAAATAGCACTAATTCCTCAAATTCCAGACCACTCACACTGCTTGGGCCAAATTTACTAAGCTGTGGGTTTAGATAAGTGGAGATGTTGCCAGTAGCAACCAATCAGATTCTAGCTGACATTCTCTAGTATGTAATAGGAAAGTGAGAGCTAGAATCTGATTGGTTGCTATGGGCAACATCTCCACTTTTCCAAACCCGCAGGTTAGTAAACCTCTGGAACTAACCATGAGGAATTTTTGTAGTTTAAGGCTCATTTGCACCCACACAAACCTGTTAGTGGATGTTAGAGGAAGAGAGGCTAGTTTACTCAAATCTACCCTAAAATGTCTCCATTGCGGCTGTTTAGAGTGTCATTTCATGGGAGTCAATGGGCCGATCCATAGGTCACATGGCATATCTCAGCGTGACCTGATTGGTGGGTCTCCTGATTTTTGGCATGTTCCAAAATCATTTGTCCCGACCAGGCAATCAGGATTGTATGTTATGAGTAGTCATGTGAGCGTACACACCTATACAATGCTGGGTAACAGGGCGGTCAGAGGTCATACTGGTTGGTATTTGGATAAGTGGGTACACAGCTTCAGTCTTAGCCACTATAGGCCGGATCCTGAACAAATAAAGTCAGGGGACTTACACACGTTATATGCGAAAGTCCTCTGACAAGAAACATACGCATATGAGCGTACCTTCTAACGCACAGAACTCAGTTCCATACGTTAGAAGTTACGATAAAGGGACTGGGCCTTTATTGACGCATGCTGTATCCCTGCCATACAGGCGAGGATAGGCATGCAAATTAAGGGCAGGGAGCGGAGACCACCAGTTACGAATTGTGTTAATGATTGGTTAAGGTAGGGTTCTGGACACGTAAGTAGAGGGGAGTGCACACTCCTCTTCCTTGCGTAATTTCAGACCCCCGCACGTATGTAAAAGCATGTGGGATGTGTGGATTCGACCCCATGTTGTTTTGAAATGTGAAATATATATATAGTGCAGTCTGTTTTGCTACCAGTAGATGGCAGTAGATTCTCACAACAAACTTGACAGCTTGTTTTAGACAAGTGTTCAGGCCTAGAATAAGGTAATAAATACATTCATAAGATGTCTTATCAAGTCAAAAATCAAGTTGAATTGCAAGGAAGGCAAATTTAATCAGTTGCAAAGAGTATTAGAGTTGAGAGGTGATGTTTCCTAGTGTTTCCCAAAGTATTCCCTCCCTTTCCTGCCCACATTGTTCTGTTGAAAGCCTCCTGGTTGAAGATGTTGGCTAAATGTGAGATCAAGATCACAGAGTGTAGACAAGGACTGTGGAGATCCCGTGCTCACCCCTAACGCGTTTCACATCCTGCTGGATATTTTTAAAAGCGGAGAGGATCAATGGTGCTGGGGGTTTACTCATACTGCCTTATCACCGAAACAGCTGCCATTTGGTTTGATTATCGATTATTATCAATACTTTTGCTGGCTGCTACTACACAATAATCAGGACGAGCAGCCAATTATATGCTCATTGATCAGATGATCAAACAGTGTAAGGCAAGGGCCTGTGTGCCAAAATACTTCTAAAAAATGTCCTAAAATAATAATTGATCGCTGAGTCTGGCAGAATGTCCCAGCCGCTGCTTTGCCGCTCCTATGGGGAGGCTGGAGATCCATTATAGCTGTATTTGCACATACACAGCATACAAAGTAACATGAGATGTAGAACTAAATATTATTTTTATCAGTGCTCATTGTCCATCAATCCTTCAATTATTCTTGTATTTTAAATTTAGGAGTGATAGGTCCCTATTTGATGGAGCACCTTGTCACAATTAATAATAATAATAATAATAATGTTTTTCATTAGAAACTACTGAGGAGGACAGGGATCTGGGAGTCTTAAGGTGACTTAAAGGTAGCCAAGCAATGTAACAAAGCAATGAAAAGGCAAGTCAGATGCTTGGTATTAGTACCAGAAAGAGGGAAGTAGTAATGTCACTTTATAGATCGTTGGTGCGCCCTCACCTAGAATACTGTGTTCAGTTCTGGAGGCCATATCTCCAGAAAGACATATATACATTAGAGACTGTGCAAAGAAGAGCAACTAAAA